>JAUCMT010000021.1:7218048-7239998 GCA_032357475.1 Enteromius thamalakanensis
CGATCTGTTTTGCCTGCATTTCTCATTTCTTCAGCTTTTGTGGGACAGCAACTGCATACAGCCAAGAGCCAGATCTTATCTATCATTGTGAGAGTCATAATGAGACTAATTAATTTCCCGTTTAATGCCAGGAGAGAAGCAATAAGCAAGGGATCATTTGCTGTGTCCTACAAAAGCCCTCCAGAGAACACAGCACTGCACAGCCACTATTGCCATTCACTACATTAGTGCAGGATTCGGTACTAATGAAGTCTCTTTAGGCAATTGTGCCCTTTCAGATGTAGCTAGCTATGCATCTGAATTCTGTCCACTGTGGATGCAGCTAATGTGGTCATACTGCAAACAAAAGCAACTACATGACAACCCTGTTAACAACACAGACACCCTTTTCACTGCCTACGCGACATGACCTGAATGAGTCTACAGTCTAAAGTGCAAAAGTAGACAGCAGAACTAAATAATGTGCTCATGTGACACGCTGCTGGGAGTTGTGTACTCGTCCCCAGCTCTTCCCCGAGCACAGCTATGCGTTCACTCGGACCACGTGTCAATGTCACTCAGACGTTATCTACCGCCGGAAATAATGAGTGCACGTCCGCGTCAGAACATCCCATTTCATCAACAAGTCACGAGCAAAACTACCAGTCGTTTGCGTTCGATCTCAACGAACGCTTATGTACAACCACAACAAGTAACAGGCAAAACAAAACAAGAGAAAATAACAGCCCCCACCCTCACATCTCGTGTTACATAGTTGCCCTAGATTCTCACTACTCGCAATATCTGAATATATAAATATATATTTGTAACCTTCAACTGTAACCTTTAGCATTACTCTGTTGTTATAGGCGACTATCGCGCGTTCGATTAACGTTCTATTCGAATGTTGTTTTCATCTGGCGGTTCCGATTTCAAAGGCACTTTCGCGACGATTGACATTTGAATTGTGATGTTATTTAAAATATATTTGATGACTGCATATCTGCCGTGCTTTCTGAAACTTCCGCTGATAATGTCACAAGAATGCTGAACGAGGGATCTTCAGTTAGCGTCAAGCTAATGCGTGGCTTTACAGCAAAGCTTCGAGGCAAGCTTCTGCACAGCTAGCGAAATAAAACAGCGATGAAAAAGTCATTGGATATGATTTGTGTTAGGAGTATTCATTCAGGAAAAGTGCACGAATACGACTGGAACGTGGTTGCTTTAATGTCTCGTGTCAGCTCGACGGCAAACGCACGCATTTTCCTCAACTAAGTTAAGTTAGCTAGCAAGATCACATGGTCTAAAATGTTCGTCTGGAAATAAAACAAGCGTGTGAATATATCACTATGAAAGATTGATAAAAAAATATTTGTTTAAAAAAACGTAAACACAAATTAGGGAGGTCAATGGCTTGTTATTGGCTAGAATTTCTTTTCACGAGACACGTTTTATACTTGTCATCCGATTAAAAACACGCGGACATATACAATTTCCCTTCAAATAAACAGAATTATAAATCGTATCGAAAAGCCTTTACTTACATTCGTGCATTCTACTGTCGCGTCCGACGACAAAGCTCCAGTGCTTTCATGCAGTAGCCTTTCGCTCGCGCTGTGTCAAAAGATCAGCAGCTGCTTCCTCCATCCACGCAGCGCGGAGATCACGCCGCACGGCAACGCTTCCGTGCCCCCCCTACCGTCGCCAAGGCAACAGAGCCACTTCAGCCAATCACACCCCCTCCTCTCCGATATCCCCCTGACAACTGCCGCATCGCAGTAGCACTTTTTTAGCAAACCTAAGCAATTGCGTTCAGCATGCGCTCCGCGTTGCACCACGTTATTCATTCGTTCGTGAGAGGTTTGTGACGGAAAACTCGGTGGTTTTCAAACGGTTTCGCTTAGAGGAGAGCCTAAACCGGTCGGTGTAGATTCAGATATTTTGACGTCATATTCTCATTGAGAATTTGCTTCATATTTAATGGCTTTTCCAACTTAGACGGTGTTTGAACACCAACCAGCTTACGCTGGAAACGAGGTCAGATGCTGTGGCGTCATTAGCGGGGGAGTCCTGGAGGCTCGTCGTCCAATCACAAGCTACTTCGCGATGTGAAGTAGAGGTACTTAAAACTTACCAACTTACATAAGTATTGTGCTCCAATGAAATTTTAAACTCGATGGAAAGTCAGGAGCTCTACCATATTGTGCCTTTTAAATATTATTAAATATTTAACACTTTCGTGCTTTATTTCTGTTGCAAATGCTGCCAGCTGCCATAAGTAGCTAATAATAATGTTTTGATTAGTTATTATTAATGTGTATTGATTGGTTCTTTTTAATGCCATAAAAAAATACGACTCAATCTAGCAGTTTTGCAGCAGCAAAGAGTAAATATCCTTTAATCTAAATGGGTTCATTTTAAGCCTTAATTTCAGGTCAACAGGTCTGAATTATTTAATTAAACAATTAGAAAGAGGTAAAAGTGTATTAACTGCAACCTTATTATAAGAGCTGTTTATGCAACTGATCCAAGCATGTTGCTTTCCAATCACATGATTGATTTATGGCATTTAGGTAGGCTGGAGGAGGGTCTTCAACAGAGGACAGGGAGGACAAAGTTGAAAGAAGATACAGCGTGTAAGCTTCATTCTCAGGGGGTCTCACGCAGATACAACATGAATCTCTCAAGTTAGAAACCAAGACAGTTTTGTAAAGTCTTTATTGTGGTTTTTTTTCATTGTCAAGCACTTTTAGAGAAACCACCCATTGAACTATTTATTGCAGACATGGAAAACGTTTCTAATGAAGTTAGAAAAAAAACATTCTGATGAAATGATCAAAACAAAAAAATCCACCCCCCCCCCCCCCCCCAATGTTATTACACCTGTTTTTGAAAAGTAAGGCTTTTAATGAATGCTTTTTGTCCTGTAGTGTGTCCAAAGCTTTCAGTGTTTCAATGTGTTGTTACTTTTTTTGCCACGTTTATCTCAGATAAGGACGTAGCCAAAGATTGGAGGCAGAAAAACGTAAGTTGAAGCCACTGAAAGCCCCAGCCTGGTATGTATCTAACAGTGTCTATAGCTGGAGTTTTGGCTTTACCAGATGGCTAAATCCAGGAATTCATTAGTATCTGATTTCTCATATCACATAATTTTTTTTTAAAATGTCGATGTGGGTCATTAGGTGATGTTTTTTTCTATGTTGAAAAAGGCCATCCAGTTTAATATACAATCCATTTCCACTCATTTTCCTAGATAAGCAGTTCAAGGCTGCAAGTATGTGTACACACTTCCATTCTTTTGGCCTTAAAAGTCTGAACTACCTACCAGTGCTTTCCATTATTTCAGTTCTAGTATCCGATAATGCAAGCACAATTTTCTGTGTGTGATAGCATTAGAAGTAAGCAGTTAATTTATTAACACAAATCTTTAGATTACAATGACCCAAACAAAAGTGTGAAATACTATACATGTGCACTCGCAAAACTGTTTCCTTGCATTCAATAGGTTTTTTGATGACTACAGTCTCAAAAGCTAGAGTTTGTTTAATCTAAAAACCAATCAGTCAAATAGATTTAGGCCACAAACAACCTTTGAGTTATAAGTGATGCATTATGTCATATAAAACAAAAAGTTGCGGAACGAAAAATAAAAACAAATACTTGAAACACGGGTGCATAAACATGCCACAAAAGATCTGCAAATCAACGCGGTTTAGCAGATGTCTTGCTCTGAAATGCTTCTTTAGGCTGTTTGCCTATAGGTGGCGCATATTTACATAGAAATTGGGAAAGCAAAGGGGTTTATGAATTCAGTCAATAACAAGTCATTCTTATCAGACTAGATAAAGCACACCACCGTAAAAGTCTCCTACAGCACTCACTTATGTTATTTGCACAAGTGGAGTGTCAGCATTAAGAGTATTACAGGAAGGCGACACCTGCAATCAGGGTGGTTTTGTCTTCTAATAACTGTTATCGAGTCATGTTTAACAAGCTCTTGAAGGCAGTACACAATTCTGTTCAACTGTAGTGACAGCTGTTAGGGGTTTTCAGGCTACAGTTTTATCAGAAAGTAGTGCAACCTATAAAACATGTGATTAAAACAGCAAACTTCCTCTTTACATGTCAAGCGTACAGTTAGGAATCAACAAAAACAAGCACAAGCAGCATTGATCTAATAAAGTTTATTTTCTTAAAAATGACCAGTTTCTGTTCTTTTCTAGGAAATTAAACCCTTTTTAAATTCATACTAGCATCTACATAATGGTTATTGAAGACTTCACAATATATTAAGTCTAGATGTTATGGTACACATGCATAAAATTCAGGCTGCATGAGAAGCCACAGTCACCACATTACACATAGATGGAGTTTGAGGGGCAAAAAAGACGATGGGGCTGTAGAGATACTTGTCTCAGCTTCAAAGAGGCCAGGGGCCTCCGATATAACCAACTCCAGCATGCCTTTTCAAAATCACTATCATACTTAAAACAGGCACAAGTCAGGCCATGGGCCCAAAAGAATGCAATAAAAATGATTTGAAAAGTCAAGAGGCATTTTGAGGATGCTATGACCACATGGGCAAAATATTAATTGAATGAAAATGTTCTGGGATTGTTTTAAATAGAACTTTTTACATTCTGTGTAAGATAAACCGTCAAACATGTTTCAGAATCCTTTGGGCCCTTGTTTAACACTTCAAACCGCTTGGAGATTAAAGCTCCAAATATTTAGAAAGGGAACGAAAAAAAAAAAATGAGAAGGATAAATAGGCAAAAATAACCCTTTTTCTAATTATGGCAGCAACAAAAGTGATGCAAACATTACTGAACTGCACAACCGTAAATTCCACACTTCAAATCGCTTGCATAAAAAGAAGTTAACTTAAAAGTCACCTCATTAAAAAAATAAAAATGCTGGAGGACAATTTAGTGTTCGTTTTCTGATCTTTTCTTTGTTATTCCTCTTTCACAGAAAGAACTTATATGCTGAGACAGGAGTATGATTACAGCAAGCCTAATGTGTGCTAACAAAAATATTAATAACAATAATAATAATAATAATATATAATAAAATAAAAGACATTCAAATACAGTAAGATTTTTTTTTGCCTGAAAATACAAAACTACATGAGAAAGCATTAAAATCATATTTGTAGATCAAAAACACATATTAACATATTTAAAAAAAAGCAAGTGCTAATCACATTGGTTTTTTTTTTGTTAATTTTTTATATCATACATATATTTCAGCACATCTGCTGTCAAAAAACAGTCGCCGGAAGCCATAATGGAATGGCTCTGCCTCTAATCCGAGAAACCGCAATCTGTTGCTCCTAGTGGCTCGGGTCACGGTCAGATCTGTACAAAAACTGCAGCAGAACTCGCCTTGAATCTCCACATAGCACTGAAGTTGCACAGGGCAGGGCGCACAGCGTCGGACTTTGTGATTGGAAGGACCCAAGAAAGTCTACTCCCCTCCCAAACTCAACACCACTGTGGCACCCACCTCCATAATCCTGAGTCAACATATTGCTTCACAATATTTCACTCTTCCAAATCATCCATCACGCTCCCAACCAGAAGTGAAGAGAACTCCTTGCATCAAAACATCTTCTCAGTAAGCAATATACAATAGAGTCTGCACCCAGTACTGAGGCAGCTTTACGCAGCTTTGGAGTTTCACCTTTCCGAGGATAGTTTCTCTTAAAATGATTGATTCAAAGTCTGACAGTTTTAGTTGTCCACACACACTTCGCACACCAGGTCTCTCTGGCCCAGAAATGGCAGGCGCTCTGGATTTGTAGGCAGGTACGATAAAGGCCAGGGTGCTGTGATGGAGGTTGAGCTGGATTCTTAGTTGTGCTGTAATGTGTTGGATTCTATGGGAGGTGCAGAGTCATACAGAGTGTCCGTATCATGGGTCGGCTCTCCAGCCAATGTGCAAGGATTGGACAATGTACCCGCGCCACAGTCACAAAAAAACCTGGATAGGACAGATTAGAAAAGGGATTAGAGCAGATTTATCTATGCATCCACTAAATCCTACAGAAAAAAAATACATTAAAGTCATTTAGAAAAAAAATTTAATTTATATTTAAAATAATCTTTTTTTTTTTATTTTTTTTATAAATATGTATAACTTCCTAAATCCAAGAATCCTGAGAAAAATGGATCAAAGTTGTTTCTGCTGACAACTGGTTTACAATTAACTGTGACTTTCTAACAATTTGGTCTTGTTTTCTCACAATTCTGACTTTTCTTACAACTTCTTAATTTTTTACATCTGTGATGGAAACAAAAATTGCAAGATGTATACTTAGAATTTTCAGGAAAAAAAGAATGGTGAAAAGTGGCAGTTGACTTTTACTCTGTGGCAAAAATGGGTTTCTACAGTTTTTAACATTGATCAAAAAATAAATCAAATATTTCTAAAACACCAAATTCGTATATCAGAATGATTTCTTTAGGACTATGTGACACTGATAACTGAGGTAATGGCTGTATAGAATATATTAAGCCATTATAAAATACATTAAGAATAGGCTTATTCTCTATTATAATAATTTTCCACAATATTACAGTCTTTACTGTATTTCTGATTGAACCCATACATTAATATGGCATATGCCTTGGTGAGCCTAAGGCCATGTCCAGTTGTTCACATGTACATTGGTATGTTTTTGAACAAAAAAGGATTCTCCAAAAACATTATCTCCATCCACAAAAAAAAAAAATGCGAAAACATGCTATGAACCCGTCAAGAGCATACATATAATCTCAAGCGTAAAGTCACGTTGGCCAATCGGAAGCCTAAAAAAGATGACAGTAGGGAGATAAATGCGTCACAAGCCAAAATGACCGATTTCGCTGTTTAAATGATAACACCGCATTTAAAAAGCTGCGGTTTTGAAAATACCTGCATTCTTGAGGACAGGGCCAAACAGAATTCCTTCAAAAACCTTGCAACCTCAAACGTTTTAACAGTATTGTATGCACGTTGCAAAAGAAGGTTTTGCACTGACCTATCATGCCGTATAAACTCCACATCGTGCCCTTGGTGGCACTTCTTAATACAATTCACACAAATTGCATTCCGGTCTGTTGTGTTGCAGGTGTGACACCTAACAGAAGAAAAAGATGGTGAAATGCTACAATCAAGCAATTCTGTTGGTTTTCAAAGCAGACGGCTTTAAGTTGCCTGCCTTCGGATTACCTGTAGAAATCGTGCATGGGGTAGCTGGTGTAACTGGAAATCTTGTACAGGCACTGACCTCTGCTCACCGCCTTTTCTATGGCATCCTGATTGTTCATGATTTTGTTATCTACAAAGTTATGAAAAACATTTACATTATAAAATATGAAATACTAAGGTGTAAAGTAAGATGTGTTTCGATGATAATGTTTACCTTTCATTGTAACGTTGACACCAGAGGCTAGAAATAAGCCTCCAAATCTGTTGTTGAATATTTGATTGCCTTCCAGAGTTGCTGTGGCATGGTTTGTGATTTCAATGCCTAAAGTGAGGGTGAGAGAGAGTGTTATTTGGACGATTAAATAGAGAACCACCACAGACTACACAATCATGATGACATAATTTTTCATTAGTTTACAATTTACCAATAAGACGACAAAAGAACCATTATATAGTATTGAGGTTTTTTACAAAAAAAAAAATTAAAAAAAGATAATTTGCTGGAAATCAACCCTCAGGCATCAGAACAGAAAATGTAGCATTACATCACTAATACATCCAAAAGCTAAATTGAAATCTCTGAAATCTGTTCTGGTTAAGAAACAAACTCATCTACATGTTAGATGGCCTTAGGGCAAGTTCATTTTCAGCTATTTAAATTTTTTGGATGAACTGTTCCTTTAAGACCACCACAGTGACAGCATGTACGCACTTCTGACCTAAACCTACTGACCTGCAGCAAAGCCATCAAATATCCGGTTCTTCCGCAGTACCGGGTGGCTATTTGTGCTGATGAGAACACCAGCCTGTGCATTCCTGAAGATATCGTTCTCTTCCAACAACCCTGAACATGCATATAAAGACACTGCTATTAGTTTCCATCATAATTATAAGGCATACTACATCCATCATATTATTTGGTCAGATTTTTGACACGGATAAACCTTTAAACCACAAGGGTTTTAATTGGGAGATTAATCACTCATTTAGCTTAACCCTTGATCCGTGTCTGGAATTTTTTTTTTTACTTTTAAGTCACCCTCAACTGTGTCTATGAGCAGTGAGAAATCTTCCAAATCTGTTCTTACCCCTCCCTCCGTTGAATATGCAAATACCCCCATCCCGTCCATCATGGATTTTATTCCTGCGCAGCGTGGGGTTGCTGTCCGTCTTAATCCACACCCCCGCCATGGCATTATCAAAGATCTCATTGTCCTCGATGAAACCCAGCCCTAAGAATAGATCACCAAATGATGTTAAACACCAAAAATCAGAAACCTGGAAGCCATTTAAGATCTAACTATTTATGGCTAAAATTAAAAAAAGTCACACTCATTAACAAGCTTCATAAGGATTGAGAAGGCAGAGATAAAGTGGATAAAGAGCTTACCAGAATTGTAAACAAGGATACCTCCATTTTGTCCACCCCAAATTTTGTTTCTTCTAATTTTTGGATTGCTTCCAGTTCTTTGTTTAAAAAAAAAAAAAAGTCAAAACATTAATCCTGCACAATGCATCCAAAAAAAATTAATCCAACGTATACAAAGGCAAACCACTTTTTTTTTTACAATATCAAGACTCTTGAAAATCAATTTGTACTCCTGATACTTCCTAAAGGAGCAGAAATTCAATTACGTCCTACCTGATCTGGACTCCAGAGTACATGTGATTGTAGATATCATTATCTTCCAGTACTCCATGTCCGTTGTCATAAAAATACACTCCAACCTTTTCAGATATAACAATATTAGGAGGGAAGAATGAAGGCTATATTGTAGTGAAATAACTTTTGACGTTCCAAACCTGTTTTCCGCTGTGTATCCTGTTCCTCCTGAGTACCGGTGTGCTTCCTGTGGTCACCCACACTCCAGCCAGAGTGTTGCTGTACACCTCATTTTCCTCTATTACACCCTGGCCCTTTTCATGCTACAAACAGAAACAGGCAAGTTCAGGCAGGTTACTCTAGTGCAAACTTATTCGTTCTTTCAACAGCCTGAAATGTATTGAAGTCAGTTCACGTTCATGCTCACCACATAGATTCCTCCATGCTGCCCGTCATGGATCTTGTTGTGTCTTACTATAGGACAGCTGTTCGTTCTGATCTGAATGCCAGCCAGGGCATTTCCATAAATATCATTTCCCTCAATGAGGCCCCTCCCATCACCAAATATATAAACGCCTCCTTGGTTTCCATTGAAGATGGCATTTCCCCTAGATTAAGAGCAGACATTTCATTTTATACGTAATCAACTAGATGTCAACTCCTAGTGTGCTGGGTGTTAAGTTACCTGAGCAAAACCTAATCGATATCCAAAATGAATAATTATTTCCAAAATATTGATTTTTACTAATATGACACTGCAAACTTAATTTCCACATGCAACACAGACAGGACAATAGAGACTGACCTTATAGTTGGGTCACTGTTGGAGGTGATCCACACACCAGCAAAGTTATTAGCATAGATTTTGTTTTCTATGAACTGGCCTCTGCCTTTCTCGTGTACGTAGATGCCCCCTGTTTGGCCGTGGTGGATCTCACAGCGTACTACGGTTGGGTTCGCGTATGCTTTCACCTCAAATCCTGCAATCCTGTTCCTATGGATATTACAGCTCTCAAAGTAGCCCTGCAGAGGGAGACAACGAGACCGAAATCAACTCACTGGCTAGAACCGATGGAATCTCTTTCTGAAGAAATATTAGGAAATATTAGTAATTACCATGCCATGGTCAAATGTAAACACTCCTACATCTCTGCCATGGTGGATGTGATTACGTCTAATGATAGGATTGCCATGATTTTTTACCCAGATACCCGCAAGCGCATTGTTTGAGATTTCGTTATCTTCATAAATACCCTGCAACACAACAGCTCACAGGTAAATATTTTAATCTTGTATCTTAAAAAAAAAGCATTTCACACTTTTGTCTGCTACTGTATAATCTACAATTACTGACTAAAAAAGCTTTGTATTTTAACTAATAAATAGGATCAGTCTGAGCCTGTTTCATACTTATTCAAATTTACATTAATCACTTTTTAGGAGGATTTGGTGCATTTCTTCCTGTGTAGTGCTTGACTAAAAGGTCAATATGATCCTGCTCTATGGAAAACACTTGCGTGACAAATACTCAGCAGCATATAATCGAAAAACAACATGAGTACAAGTAGGCTAAATATTATTCATTTTGAAGAGTTCAAAAAGCGACCACGAAGGTTCCTACCTGTGCATGATCAGTGATGTAGAGTCCAACATTTTCACAATCGCTGATGTTGCAGTGTTTGATAGTAGGTCCGGCACCCTGACCACTTACACACACCGCTGATCCCACTGCACAGAAGACAGAGAGGAAGTGCTATCTCAAAACCAGCTGGTAACAATCACTGTTTATCAGCTTGTCACAAAAAATTTGATACATGACAATATCCATGATGACTAGATACACAAGCAGGATTTGGACTAACTTTTAAAAGTTAGGAATCGGTACATTTTGAAAGAAATTCATCTTTTAATTCAGCAACAATGCATTAAACTTTTTAAAAGTGACAGTAGCAACATTACAATGCTACATAAGAACTGTTGTTAATACTGATAAGAACAAGAAATGTTATCCGATTATATGAAAACGGCATATTAGATTTCATTTTTGAGGGATCATGTGACACTGAAGACAGAGCCCAAACATTTGAATTGTGGTTTATTATGCTTGGGAAGCAGATGAAACATACCTGTGCAGGTACTACGGATTACGCAGTGGTCGATGTTGGGGCTGCAGTTAACGGTGATCTCTAAACAGTGGTGAGCATTATGGTGCTGTGCAGATTTATCATCAGGGTTGAACTGGGGGTAAACCAGAATAATAACACACTCAAAAACATGATGTGCTGCAACTTCTAATAAACAATACCATGGATGATCCAGATAAGAGCAAGTAGTATTATCTAATACACATCACATAATGGCTTAAGCTCTAAAAAGAAAATGCACTAAGAGAAAAAAAGTTGAATAAACTACTAGACTCACCCTGATGGTCATGTAGCCCACATATGCATCTTCAGATCCTTCCATAAACACAAACGTTGAATCTCTAGTGTTTTCGATGACAACCTTGTCAGCTACCTTCCCTGAGGCTGAATGGAAAGAAAACAATGCTGTGACTTTCTAGGAATGGATGGTTTAATGTTTTAAGATCTAAAGGACAAAAACAGGGTCGTCAGGTTCACCTGCACCAATCATTGTGATGGGAGATTCAATGTAGATCCATTCATCCGTGTAAATGCCAGAATGCACGAATATCAGGCCATCAAAATGGGCCTCCTGCACCCCTCCCAATGCATCTTCAATGGTGTCATAATACTACAAATCAGAAAAATACACTGCAATTATAATGCAGCTGAAAGCTCAATGCATTTATTGAGCCATCTTGAAAGAAATTAAGCAGCTGAAGCAAAAGAACCATACCAGCATATTCTCTCTGCCTTTGTATCTGGCTGGATTACTATAAAAGTGTTCTGCAAAACCAGGCTTTACATGTGCTCCTTTATACTGTAGAAAAAAAAAACACAAAAGCAAAAACTTAACGAACACTTACAAATTAACAGAAGATGGAAATGTCTGTAAATTTCATAAGCTTTGAAGAGAGAACAGCATTATTACTCCAGCAAATTACAAAATGCCTCACACTGGAAAACTCATCTATGGATTCACATCCATCCTGATGTGAGAAGACAAGATGATTATCTATAAACTGACTCATCCAGAACAACAGAATTACAAGCTCTCATACCAACTGCTGAAAGCTCTCTTTCCACGGGTTTGGTTGCTCATACTCTTCCGGGTTGATCTGATAGAACTTCCCAGGCTCTGGATGCATCATGGGCCGTGTGTACTCAAACACCTCCATGTATAGTCTCTTCCTATAAATCGCACAAACAGACAAAACAATCACTAACAACATAAACTCTCAACCAATTCACATTTTCAAAACAATACAGTGGTGAACAAGCACTTTCTATATTTCTACCATAATTTCAGGTAAGTGCTCACTGTTCAAAAGGTTAACACATTTAGCAAGGATTAATAAAATTGATCAAAACCAACAATAACATTTTTATATTGTTACCAAACATTCCATTAAAAAATATATATTTACATATATATTTAAAAATTATATATACTTTTTACTTTGCAAAAAAAAACACAACATGATTTCCACAACAAAATCAAGCAACACTGCATTTTAACATTACTAATAATGATAAATGCTTTGAGCACAAAATCAACATAGAAAGAAAACTGGAGTAAAGGCTGCTGAAGTTCAACTTTGTAATCACAGAAATAAATTAGATTAAATAGAAAATAGATATTCTAAATTGTAGTATTTTTACAATATTACTGTTATTGAATAATACCCAAGGCTACATTTACATGACAATGTATATACAAAAACATTTTCAAAACGTTATTATGTATGCCAGGCCAGTAGTTGGCGCTGTTAATAAAACAATACCTGTAGGGAAGTGAGGGCTTTATTGCGTATATGATGCATATACACTGTTGTTTGTAATATTAATATTGTAATATAACCCCAGTATTTCTTTTATCAGTATGTTGTTTCTGCAAAGCTGGAAACAAGACCAATATCAAAAATCCACAAGAGATTTTGTCCTTTTGCATATTAGCAATGTCAGATGTTAAACTGCCCCTATTATGCCTTTTCAAATATGATCTTTCATGCAGTGTGTCATGTAACTGTGTGTGAACATAAACTATCTGCAAAGTTGTGACACCGACAGAGCAGGATAAATAAAGTTATTGTCTATAAAACAATTCTTTTTTTAAAGTCGGCTCACATTCACCTAAACCAGTCGTCAGCAATTAGAATCTTTTTTTGTTACGGATCCACGTCACTAACTAACATATTTGCATAATATCTGCCCACGTTCTACGTCGCAAACAACTTGCCCCGCCCACAAACAGCACATTTTCCATGTGGATTACATCATGTCAAGATGACTCTGTATCCTGCGCTGTCATTCAGTTATGGCAATAGGCGTTTCGTTTTCCGACACACGCTGTAGCGGTAGACCAATCATAAAGGACTGAGCCATCTGACCAATAACAGCAGTGAGGGCTCACGGAGAGGCGGGGTTTAGACAGACTGATTCTTCAAACTGCTTCACACGAGTCGTTTCCTAATCATTTAGAAATGGGGTAAAATTAAATCTGTTTTTGGAGAAAACTAAAGTGTTTTTTGATCTTGCATACATGTAAACCTGTTTCAAGAGACTCATAAAGCAAAATTAGCAACTTTTAAAATGGCATAATAGGGGCACTTTAAACTCATCTTCCAAAGAGAAACTTTACATTCTTCAGATATCTACCATATTACTAGCAATATTTTGATGTCTACCTGTCATAACCATCATAAAAATTGACTTTGCAACAATGTGCTGCTTGTCTCAGACATTAGTAGCCCATTTACACAGTGACATCGCCCTTACAATTCTCCTCCATGCTCCTACAATTAAAGAGATTTATGTACTCCTGTAAAATCAATCTATTGTCATTAAATAAAATTCTCACCAGAGAATGGGGTCATTTGCAAGCTCACTGAAACGCTTGCATACGCAGGCAGCCTGGCAGAGATCCTGCTCCAGGAGGTAGGAGAATATCTTCAGAACGACTTCATCTGGAAGCTTCTCTTGGAGATACTGCTCGGCAGGTGCAGCTGAAATTAAGACAACAGGAGAAGAGATCTAAACTAAATTGCTTAGAGCACAATGAATTACTAGTACTTTGATCAGAAGCAAAATGTAATGTAACCACAATTAAACGATCGAGACTCACCTGGCAAGTCTTGGGATTTTCCAGACACTCTTGCACGTTTAGCTCTGTGACCAAAATTTTCTGTGGCTGAAGTGGAGGCTCCCTGCATCCCAAATTAGACGTTAGATTGCAAATTGTTCGTTTTAACAGGGATAGCATGAATCTCTAGAGTGCAAAATCTTTACCTCCATACTGTTTTTTGTGGGGCACACGGTTCTTTTAGGCAATAGGGACTTCCGACGGAGTTGGTATGGACTGTTTTGAGCTCCTGGACCAGATTCTTCTGCAACCATATCTGCAGGGATGTCCTCATCTACAGAGAGCACAGGAAGAAAAAACAATCCATTCAGGAAACATCTCTAAACCTGCCCTGCACAGGCTCAGACCCCAAGATCCACTGCAACTCCTAATTTCCATGTTTATGTTGCAAACCATGGCTGCTGGAACAAAATGGATCCATTCTCCCAATGAAAAGTCAAAAAGCAAGCTTTCTGGTGGACAACACTTCCACCCATTATTTTACAGAGAACGCCACAATCTGTGAAAAACCTCAAGCTTCACGATAGCTTGCTTGGCCATGTCTCGCCATTTAAGGAGTAATACTCTTAAAAGCCTTAATTGTCTCTTGTTTATGCAATCATGAAAACGCTGTTTTACTTTATTTATAAAGCAATGCCTAGATTGATTTTGTTTCTGGTAATTGCAACAAATGCTGTTCTTCAACCAGCTGCAAATGTCTTAAAAGTTCCCTACCTGCTCACCTCTGTTTGTGTGTGCAAGTTCCCTACCTACCTGTCAATACCTGGTGTACAGATCACCTGAGAGCATTACAGTCTGTCCTTCCCTACAGCACATTTGGTACCTGGAGACAACATCCAAAAATGAAAAATGAGAATAGCAGCTAAAGCTTGGCTCTGAACTGTCACGAATTTTATGGCAACTCACAGCTGACTGATCCATTGGTAACAACAACTTTACAGCAAGAGTACATCAGGGCAAAATATGAAAACACCACCTGCTTATTAAATCTTTATCTGATCAGCTGTGACTCTTCTCTTTCTGCCTGTCTGCCTAGAAAGAGGTACAAAAACAAGGCAGCATGGAGAAGATGCTATTCCTTTCACATAAAACACTGATTCAAGGACCTAGAAGCATAACTTTAAACATGTCTACTGCAAAACAGATATTACACAACTCTACCTAAAGTGCAGTTATGACATTAGATGGTAATACCACAGCACTACTGTTGTGTCCAATAAACCCTAGTAAATTTGAGTATTAAGTGTACAGGTTATACCACGTAATATTCACTTTGAGAAAATCAATATATTGTGCACTCTCAGGTCAATGCATTGTTTAGACCAGTTTTCTCATTGAAATAATCTACAACTGCAAACGTTTCACATCACATCAAATGTAAACAATAAGACAGTCAAATGCCCTGTTCACTACTAGTCTAAAATTAACCAATAATCCCTAATACATGCTTAAAGAGCAAAAAAAGCTAATGCTTCAGCGATTTATCAATGGAAAGCCTGGCAGTGGGGGGTCTGTAGCCAAGCTAAACGTGGAAACAAAGGTTTCTGATTGATCATCGCAGATGCACCTCCATCAGCAGAACCTAGGGCCTTGTGCATATCATCTATAAACGTGTAAGAACCACCACTCATGTGAAAAATGTCCCATTACGCACAAACCCCCAACAAAACAGCAAAGAGAGCCTTTATCCAAACCCCGTCTGCTCGCTTTGAGCCCAACTGCGCAGCTACTTACATTAGCTTGCATGCTACCTAGCAGTGTGTCAACAGAGTCAACTTAACAGCTACTGTGTTGAAAGCTAACCAAAACCTAACAAATGCTGTTGAAAATACCAACGCGATGCAGTAATAAACAGACAGCGTACTAATGTTTGGTGTAAATGGACAGTGTTGTGCATCAATGGCAGCCCACACTGGATACTAGCAGCTACGCAGCGGAGATTTTCCTGCCTAAATCCCCTTCTCCCTTCCACTTACAACCCATGAGAGGTGGCTTATAGCAAAGATTAATAAAAATGTACCTTGCCACCTTGTTTCTAGGATTAACGCCAACCCGGAAAGGTGATAAGTGTTAAAAGCTAGCCGTTTACGGTTCTGGCTCGCGAAGCCCAAACAAAGCGCGGCCTGGCCTGTATATATGCGCCTCGACGCTGTGCACACAAACATTTTTATTAAGGCCGTTCGGCTTCGTAGTAGCCGTGTAGGGTTAGATAGATAGAGTACTGTACACGACACTGCACAACGTTGAAGTGTTGTTGAATTAAAGGCCCCCGTCTCACCTCTTTCTGCGTTGTTTCTTTCCGGCTGCACCGGGCGCGGCCTCGACACTCGCCTGGGTCTCCTGCTGCTCGCTCTGACGGAGTTCATTTGGCGAGGTGACTTAACCAAGAAAAAATACGCTTCCCTCGAACCTTATCCTGTTGTTCTTAGCATTTACACAAATCTCTGGTCTAAAACAAGTCAAATCGTCCGTCTAAACCGAAAAAGGACACCAACCCGGGGCAGTTTTTCTTATTCGGGGTGTTGTTGGTATGTTTTTTTCGGACAGCTCCCCCCTGTGCTGAGCTCCGTGTCTCTCTCTCTAGCAGGAGGAGCCATTAGCATGGACACGGAGAACATGCACAAGGGGGCACCACTGATGTTTGCCCAAAAGTGTCATTTCTGTTAGATGTTAAACTTCCAATATTGAATATTGTTTCGAAACGTAAACCGCCCTATTATTTGAATGGAATTGAAAAGCATAAAAGCCTCCCCTGGAGCTTAAACTAGTCTCCGTTTGGTCAAGGTAGCAGAAGGGGGACCAGCTAGAATAGTTGAAAGTCAGCTGGCCATATTAAGCTGGTTTAAGATGTTTTGGTAAGATAAACTTACTTGAAAGCATTGCCTTTACAAACCTGGTCTACTAAAAAATTTAACATTTCTTAGAGCTCAGTGAAAAATGTATGTTTTTTTTTATTTGGCTTTATTTTTTTTTACCAGGTAAACCGTTACAAGGGATTTTTAATGAAAATACCACTCTGAGATATGATCCTTGTGTCTGAGACTCATATACATATACAGTGAAAAATATTATAAATGTATTAAATGGAACCTTTTTTTGTTTTTCTTCATTTAGCTGAATATTTTTTTTAGTGTTTTTTTCTCCAGACCTCCCACCAATTTACTGTGCCGTCCTGGTGCATTTAGTACTTTTATAAAATATTGTATTGTTTATTAATCTAAATACAAATATAAAAAGGTACAAATAAGGTCAGCCTGAATTAAACATTTTTAATTCTAGTATATAAACATTAGCTTGAAAATCTGTCTAAAAATAAAATCGAATATTTTTAACATTTCCACATTTATCCATTAGATGGCATCATTATCACTCACCAAAACTGATGTTGTGATTTTAACTGACAATATACACAAAATACTTTTTTAGAACATTTTTACTCCGAGTAAGAATATTTGACAAAAAGCTGAAGGAAAAAACATCTGAAAAGAAACGGAAGGTGCTAAAATGGAACAAATTTCTAATCTACTATAGATTATATAAATTTCCATTATACAAACAATTTTACAGAAATGTTGGACTATCTACTAAGCCAATGTTCTGCTCTGCTCAGGTTGAAGTTAGTTTGACTTTGGCAGAACGTGAAACTATCTCCTTGATGAAGCTATTGTTTTTTCCGATGACCTCTGCCTTGAGTTTGCGAAGCTCCTCTTTGACAGCCTCATCAGACATGTCTTCAACATGCATTGATTTAACCTTAACCAGGAAAGCCTCAATGATCTTCTCTCCCTCCTATAGGCAAAATTGCAGATAAACAGTTAATTTTAAATATATAAAAAAAAACATCGAACAGAAAATCAAACACACATTTTCCATCTCACCTGTTTCTCCAGGCAGCGTTTTTTGGCTTCAGGTCCAGCTTCCTCTCCAGCTTTGGCGATATCTTGGAACTCCTCAAGCTCCAAAGCCTTCTCCCGTGCATTAGCAATCACATGTTTGGGGAAGTTAGCAAGCTCTGCCACATGAATCCCAAAACTCTGGTCACAAACGCCTAAGTCAAATAAATCAAAAACACCATAAACCACTAAACACAAAGGAAACACAAAAAGGACATTTGTATGGGAAAATGTTTCAAGAGTCACCGTTTTTCACTTTGTAGAGCATGGTGAGAGTGCTGTCTGTGGTCAGGGCAGTGACGTGGAGGTTACGGACAGTGGGAACCTGCTGTGCAAGTGCTGTCAGCTCATGGAAGTGAGTGGCAAACAGGCAGAAGGACTTGAGGCGGGTGGCGATATACTCTGAGATCGCCCAGGCCAGACCAAAGCCATCGTATGTAGATGTGCCTCTGCCCAGTTCATCAATAATGATAAGAGAATCCTCTGTGGCTGATCTAGAGAGCCAAAACGTAACATGCACTCATTACAAAAAATTACTCAGTGGTTCAATGGGACACATTGTACATGCATCAAAAGCATAAACATTAAAATGCATGCTGAAAGTCAATGTATTATAACATTGTATATTTTTA
The DNA here is from genome assembly GCA_032357475.1 of Enteromius thamalakanensis. NCBI lineage: Eukaryota > Metazoa > Chordata > Actinopteri > Cypriniformes > Cyprinidae > Enteromius > Enteromius thamalakanensis. The sequence goes on from JAUCMT010000021.1 coordinate 7,236,615, forward strand.
AATGCGTGTTTTAAAGAATATTCCAGGTTAAATGAGAGTCAATATAGCTGCACAATATTGATTACTACAAAAATAATTAAATAAATACTTTTTTAAAACATTAATTATTTGAGTGGTAAAAGTGTTGTTTCTTTTTAGACTTTATGGTTGCTACAGCGACAAAGATGCACTAAATCACGTTAACATTAGGGGTGGCACGGTTCACAAAACCCACGGTTCGGTTTGTATCACGGTTTTAGGTTCTGTACGGTTCTGGTTATTTTTTCCTTTTATTTTTTAACACTCAGGAAATGTACTTCAGCATATGATATATAGCTTAATTATCCACAATTTAGGATACAGTATTAAAAAAAGTTACATGTAATCATTCATAAACTGAATTGGATGCGTGTTGCACGATACTTGCATACAGTCACAGTTCTATCTATCGTTTTATTTCCGGTAATAGAGCGCGGATCAGGCCACATTTTTCTGTCCGAGCCCAGCCCGCGTCCCACAGAACTGTAACCAAATTTTTTTCTCATACTAATGACACATGCACTTTTTTTGTGTGGAAAGCCCGCTTTTATTAAGCCACTGTAGGAAGGCGTTCGAAATGTCAACAGATGAGAGCATCAGTGCACACGGGGCAAAAAGCGCCGTTATAACACAGATGCACATTCGCACAGATGCAACCGTGCCCGAGCATCCTTTCTAAATATCTGTCCGAACGGTATCCATCCTCTAATAGGTAACATGTAATCCAAAATGTATTTTATCACCAGATTTATGTGTTATTAAATGGACTATTCCTTTTACTGAACCCAGAATGTTCTTTTTAAAATAACATACAAAATCTGTCAAATGTGAGTTCTCACCGAAGAATAGCAGCGGTCTCCAGCATCTCAGCCATGAAGGTGGACACTCCTTTTATCTGGCTGTCCCCTGCACCCACTCGAGCGAGCACGCAGTCCACCACGCTCAACTCTGCCTCATCACATGGCACAAAACAGCCAATCTGTGCCATCAGCACGATCACACCCACTTGACGGATGTATGTAGATTTACCACCCATATTTGGACCTAACAATATCAGGAAAAGGCTTTATCTTAGTCATAATGGATAAATGCATTTACGTACATAAAACTGCTATTTCATAATCCTCCTATCAAATAGGTTCTTACCTGTGATAATATGAAACATCTCCTCGCCCCTTGTGAAGGTGACATTGTTGGGAATGAAAGCCACATCATCTTGGGCTTCAACACAGGGATGTCTTGCCGCCTTTAAAATGAGTCTCCCTGACCCTTTGTCTAGTATTTTAGGCCTCACGTAAGGCACTGGAGCAGCATGGGACACCACAGCGAAGCTCACCACTGCATCCAGCTGAGCTATCACCTCATTCAGAGTCTGTACTGGATCCACATAGCCTATGGCACAAACATAGGGTTATTAAACTATTCATTATTAAAGGAATAGTTCGCCCAAAAATGAAAATTCTGTCATTTATTCTCAAGTAGTTTCAAACCTGTTATGTTCCGCAGAACAAAAGTTTGTAAACAGGCTGTTTTGGTCACCATTGCCTTTCATAGTAGGAAAAGATAAAACTACGGGAAATCAATGGTGACCCAAAACAACCTGGTTACAAACTTTTTTCAAAATATCTTCCTTTGTGTTTGGCAGAACTAAGAAATACATACAGATTTGGATGACAGAATTTAAATTGTTGGGTGAACTATTCCTTTAATGTACCAACAACAGGAATAACAGCTTAAAGTTAGTAACCAAAATAGCTATAGACTAATATGTTCAATTCATTAGGATCTATAACCATTTGTGGATTTATGTTGATTACAACAAGCAATAATTTTAAACCATACTGGGTCCTATTAAATAAAATGAACAAGATTTTATGGAATATTCAATTTTCATTTGGGCGTTAATGTATTTTGTAGTAATTGTACCAAAAGATCTTAACCTCACTCTTAAAACAAACCTCCAAAATAGAGCACCATGTACTGTATTAATATAAGGGAATTTTCCCATTGCATTGTTAATATATTAATCCAGAACATTAATTAATAATACATCCTTAATAATAAATCAAAGTGGAAAAAAACCCTTTAAATGACTTCGATGAGTTCTCACCCGCAGCTATGCTGATGATCTCTTTGACAATGGCATTCTGAGCCTCTTCATACTCCTCTCTGCTTTTAGTGTACTCTTCATTCAAAGAGCTCAGCTTACTATAAAAAAGAAACAACCCAGTCACTTACTAACAGCTCTAACCATTAGTTGCAGTATTTCAACATCCCATACAACATCTCTCTTGCCTGTTTGTGAATCGTACTCCATTCTTTTGAACATCTAAAGTAGTGAATTTTTTGTTGTTGCGAAGACTTTTCTCTTCTTTGCATGTGACTCGGAAAAAGTACCCAATTTGTGCGTTGGATTCGAGCTTCACAGTCTTAGCTGCTTCCAACCCTAAAGCAAAACAAACAATTGGTTTTGGTACTTGCTCACCATTGAAAGCTTAATATTTCCACATTATGTTCACCTACCAAGTTCGCGAGCCGCATTGTTCAGGGCCACCTGCATGGCTTTCTCCAAACGATCCATGTTCTCTCTCAGTTCACTTAAGGTGGGATCGAATGAGGGTTTCACCAGGAACTCATGATGTTCAACCTGGACAACAAAAACAAGAGTGGCAAAGATTTTAGGAATTGCCCATTTTAGCAAAGTAACTTACAAACTAAAGGTTGAACCATAGAATGTAGATGGCAGCAGCAGACCTGGTTCATGTCCAGAGTGGTTTCAATCATCTCCTGATATTTGGAGAAGTCCGAGACGAGGTCATTGAGGGGAGAAATGAATGCTGCGTGCAGGAGAACCTGGTGTTTCCCTGATAAAAAATAGAGATGTCACTCCATAATAAACTGCTGCTCAGCAAATTAGAAGGTTAACAGGCAACATTTTGCTCACCACTGTATCTTTCCAAGGCCAGCACCAGATTCGGCAGTTGCCCCACAGCCTGATAGACTCTGTAACAGTCTTGCAAACTAGAGCTTTGACGCTGGAACTTCTTTGCCATTCGATTCAGGTCTGGAAAACGGCGGAGAAGATCCTCTTGACAACTCTTCCTCAGCTCAGAGTCTTCCACAAAGGTCTCTACAAGATCCAGTCTGCACATCATTAACACAAATGTGCAATAAAGTAAGAGGCAAAAATAAACCACAAAACCCACAAGAATCTTAAACAAGATTAAGTCAAAAGAGCTGCTAATGATGAAAGTAATGATTACTTTTCAGAAATAAGAGTAAAGACATTTAGGCCCGGTTTCACAAACGGGGCTTAGCTTAAGCCAGGACTAGGCATTAGTTAAATTAAGATATTTAAGCAACTTT
>JAUCMT010000021.1:7240098-7266650 GCA_032357475.1 Enteromius thamalakanensis
CGTATAAATGCTGGATTAAGATCGTGTGGGGGTCGAATCGAGATCGCGATCTTTTAACGATTAATTGTGCAGCTCTATATTATACACATCATAATTTGTTCAGAGTACAAACATGAAACTTTATTTCAAGACGATGCATGGCAAGCTTTTCATTTTAGAGCAACAGAGACTGTTGTGTTATTAACTGTATATTCAAATACCTAAACGACTGAAATATAGTGCTTATCCTGCCCAAAAAGACCATAAACATCGCCAATAACACCTGAAGTTAAAATTAATTTACATACACATAACATCAAATTAAAAAAACATTCACCTTTCTTCTATCTTTTTTTTGTCGATGAGAGGCTGTTTGATCCACTGATTGACCAACCGCTGTCCTTGTGGGGTACGACACTTGTTTAAAAGTCGTGCCAGGGAGTGTGTGCCTGTAGCATCATCAGAAGACCCCTGAGAAACCAGAGGAGGAACATATCAGAAACTCACATTAACCCTTCCCTGAACAAACTGCATATTTCTTGTTTTTGAATGATCCCTGACCTGGAAGAGATTCAGAGCCTGGACAGCAGCATTATCCAGTCGCATGTACTGGTTGAGGTCAAAGGTGGTCATCTTAAAGGAACCAAAATTGGCCTCATCTGAGAGAAGCTCCAGGTATTTGATGACGGCTTGTAAGCAAGACATTGCAATCTGGGAGAAAAAAAAACAATAGCCTGATTAATTCTACCCGGACAAGTACCTAGAATTACACAAGTTTGCTTTGTGTTGCAGAGCCCCAAACCTGTTTCTCCATCTCTGGAAGTGCAGCACTGGACACAGTCTCTCCCTTACGGGCCTTTAGTAGCCGATTCAGATCCTGTACAATGTCTTTGGTTGAGAACTCTGATTTCTTCCTGTCTGTGAGCAGAATGCCACCACGCTGTACCACCTGAATTATGAACAGCAACCAGCATGTAAAAAATAATTATGATTACGGTCATACAATATTGTTCTAGGGATGCACCAATATTAAAATCCATGAGATAAAAATGCTGATTTTTTTCTTCTTTTTTAATTTTGTGTCTGATAACCAATAAAGGGCCTATATTAAAATTCTACTGTTACTTCAAAATAAAAATAAAAAGTCAATCAATCAATCATTTTAAACTGTACAAGTGAATTTTGGCATCACAACTTTATGATACAGGGTATATAAAAAGTATTTATTTTGAGATTTATAATTTTACATTTTATTTTCAGAGAACATTTACTGTCAAAACCTGACTGTCTATGCTATGGAAACTCACTCAAACACACACAAAAGAAAACAAAGAAAAGCGGCTTTGGCTTTTGTCAGCTACAACACACTTTTAATTTTGGTGCAAAGTCAGAATTGTGAATTATAAATTTGCCATTTTAAGAATAAAAAGCCAAAATCGTAAGATACAAGTTCTATATTGTTTTTATTCTTTGGCTGAAAGCAAAAACAAACTGAGAATGTCTGGATTGAGAGATGTAAACTCTGGAAAGAAAACTAAATCTGGAAAAAACTCAGAATTGCAAGAAAAATAGTCTGAATTTAAATGATGCCGATATATTGTGCATCTCCACCTTGTTACACCTTGTCCGGCATCTGTAAACAAGTTACCTGTTTGAGTTTTCCAAGGTCTCCACCTGCATCTCCTCCAGGGAGCACGCACTCTTTGGGCCCGATCTGCACAAGAGCAGCCTCCAGATTGGAAAACTGATCATTGTCCGGGAATTCACACACACCAAGTTTCCTGAGGGTGCTGTCGACATAGCCAACACCAACCACACGCTGTCCATCGGTCCCAGTGCCAAGACGAACCCCGACAACACCGGCAGCTCCCTCCCCAGGACCTCCTCCACTGCCAAATAAAATCTCCTCAAACTGGGTCAGGTTTCCTGGAGATGCCTGGGATGAAAAAAAACAATGAGGTAATACACTGAGAAAAAAGAAAATGAACAGTGAAGAATGCAAGTTACCTTGTAGGATATCTGCCAGTCATGTTCTTTGCTGCTCTTACTGGTATTCTTGTAAACCTCCACCCGGTACTGCCTGACCAGCAGCAGGTCTCTCACAAAAGACTCGAAGTTCATCTTACTGAGGACCACACTCTCCAACCTCTTATTGCCTGCGTTTTTAAAAATGCAAAACAATTTTATTAGATCATTTAAATATTTAATACTACGAACACTTTAAAACTGACTAATATACACTATATACACTAACTGATATTATAGTGAGGCAATTTAAATATGATGCAAATATTTGCACAACAGAAAAAAACATAGAACCAAATATCTTTAATATACAGATTATTTTATATTACTTTAACTCCATAAGTTAGCAGCCAACCTGCGCCTAGGTTTTTGATGACTCCATTCGTCTTGAAAACCTCCTTGGCTGCAAACACCGCATCTTTTCCGTGCACCGTATAGTAATCGTTTCGATCAAATACTCTCACGGTGGTGTCCGGTTTCTCGGGCATAGAAAAATAAAAATTCAGAAATCCATGTTCAGACGCACTGTCCATGGACAGATTTTGCTTAGGTTGCACCGCCATGCTGGAATCTCCCGCCACAGCACAGGCGCGCGAGGAGGGTCAAAGGCAAACTGGGCGGAGTTAAAATGACGACAACAATCCAACTCAAATCCAGAAAGGTTATTTTGTAACAAATCTGTGGATTAAGAAAAGCAGCAAGTCCTCAGTTGTTTTATCCTTATCTCTTTTCAGCATTTTCTTAAAAGGATTTTTAAATTTTTGGGGGGAAATTGGCATGTGAGGTAAAGATTAGTGAATTTGATGTGTTTTTATTTTTGTATTTTTGTATTTTTTAATAAAACAGTTACATTGTATAAAATACTTAACGTACAATATACTTACTAATATATATCATTATATAAATCATTTAATTATTAATACATTGTGTAAATTCCATAAAAAATTACTTTTCACACCCAATCAACAAGAATCATGTTCCCCTTAGTACAAAACAATAACAAATCTAAAAGGTTATAACTGAAGTCAAAAGTATTTTTATCACAATATCATTGATGTTATTATTGTAATTGGGTATCAAATATTTATTTATTTATTTTCTCTTATGGGGAAAACTACAAGGTCTGCACAGATTGTTGTTGTTTCGTTATAATCATAAGTCATCTTTTTTGTTAACTGGATTTGAGGAGTAACTGTGATTATATGAAAATGATTATATAACATAAGCTGTTACATTAATAATGTAACATGAAAAAGCCCTTGTTGTAAGACTTGTTTTTAGTCATAATATAACATGACACGAGACTGTTATTGTTTAACGTGCAAATATGGCTGAATACGCCAGAATCACAGCTAAAACTGATTGAAAATGGTTGTTTTGCATGTGTCGGGTTAATCACAGATCAGCGAGATCACATTTAATGATGGTTATTTGTTTCATTCCCTGGGACAAAATAACCATCCATTCTGTTTGAAGCTGTAATTAAAGGCCTGATCATTTGAGCCCTCATTCTGAGCTTCACTCACAGACACATGAGCTGGTATAAAGCTACGGCAAAAACAATAGTACCTTTTATCTCACGTCAAGTGTTTAACAGGTGAACTGTCCCTTTAAGAGTACCCAAACAGAAGCAGAAGTTGCAATAGCAGGTAAGCATCACTTGGTGTCAGAACTGAGCTGGTGAGGCCAGAATGAAAAGCGATCCATCTCTGCAGGGAGTCTACATGAAAGACTCCTTACATAACAGCCACTTCAGCTGTGCGCCTCTCTAAAGTACCATCACTCCATTCACTGAAAGAACAGACCTGGAAATCAGCTGAGGCAAACATTTGATCTGGATTGTATCCTTATGAGCACACTTTAGATGTGCGCATGTATGTATATAGTGAGTATTTATACTGAGTACACATGCTACCTTGATCCTCACTTACAGGTGAGAAAACAGGTTGAAGGACAAACCAAAGCTGCAATGTTATTGGACATCTATTTGAACAGTTCTCTCCCTTCACACATGTCTGTTTTTACACATACATACATGTCCTATTAAAGGTTTTTTCATTAATGTACTTAGAAATTAAAATTATTTCAACAAAGATCATTTGAGTAAGAGATGTATTTTTAACTGTAGGTTTGCAATGACATAAAGATGAGTACATTTTCGTTTATGAGTGAACTGTGCCTTTAAGAATAAAAATTATATCACCTCTTCTACATGAGTAACTTAAAGGAGTAGTTTACCCCAAAAATGGAAATGTGCTTAAATTGTTCTCCCTGGAGAAAGCAATATTTCTGTTAGAGGTTTTTCAGCTGGAAGCAACCATTTTAAGTTAAAAGTATCTTAATGATACATTTGGTTATTATACAAATACAGAAATATTATAAGATGTAAACTGATGAACTGGAGTGGTGTGGATACTTGCGGATTACTGTGATGTCTTTATCAGCTCTCACCCTGATAGCACTTATTCACTGAAGAGGACCAATCAGTGAGCAAGTATGTAATGCTTTTTAATCGGTTTCAGATAAATAAAAATTCTCTGTAAAATTTACGGTAAAAAAACTGGCAGCTGAGGTTGCCGGAATGTGACTGTAAAAATACAGTAACAATGTTTTATGTATTACGGGTTCAAGTTAAATACAGTTAAATACCGTAATTTCATTAACTGATATAATGTTAATATACCAAGCTATTAAAGTACTGAAATCTGTCTTCTTTAAAATATATTGATAACCTCCAAATGCAGGTGATAATGAGAAAGTCACATGATGAACCACACACAGTCATTCAAACAAACACTAAACACCATCATTGGTGAAACTCATTAAACTGAAATATGCAATAAACATTCATTTAACAATATTACATGTGACAAAAAACCCTAATAAACATCACTGATTAGAAAAAAACTAAGAAGAAACGGAATTATATTAAAGAAAAAACATCAAATTCAAACAAAATTTGAATGCATTTGAAGTGCAGGGAATTCTGGGAATGTCAGTTTACTTTTTCCCTGTAAATTTTACAGGAATTTACCATTTCCCATTCAACAGTTTTTCCTGTAGCATTTCCACAGTTTTTTACTGTTAAAATCACAGCCATTTTTTACAGTGTTGGATGGGCTGAGGGTAAGTACATTTTCAGCTAATTTAAATTTTTAGGCCAACTCTTCCTTCGAAACAGTTCCATCAGGTTGATAAATAAAAATGTTTGATTAGGTATGTTTGCAAATGAGTACTGTATACAAAAGGACTGCTGTCACATAGTATACTTGCCAAATGATGTAGGCTATGTAAACAACCTGTGTCTGCATCAGTCCTATTAATGTTAGAGGTATTGTTCTCCGATGAATTCCATATGGGCCGAGTGAGAGTGTGTTTGTTCTCTGCAGTGGCCTTTCGTTGCGGGATGGCCTGCTTTAATGGGGGTGGCAGCCTGCTGCAGCGCTCTGGACTGTGGCCAGATGCAATGGTCTGACTGTTACTGCTGTGACAGGGCAGAACTGGGAGCACTGCAGAGGATTAAATCATCAAGACTTAGACAGACAGATTTTACATTACCCTCTGTTGTATTGAGAATCTGTCATCATTTCTACTGCAAATAATGGAAATTTGTACATATATATCTATATATATATTGTGTTGTCATTGTCAAATTATTCGCATACAAAATAAAAGTTGTTCACATAATATTTATGTATGTGTGCTGTGTATATTATGTATATATATATATATATATATATACAGTATACAAACACTGTATATATACATATACAGTATATTTTAAAAATATATTAACATGTATTTACATTTAATTTTCATATTATTTGTATTTTAAATAAATATATATTTAATATACAAACATAACACATTTTTCAAGATATACATGCATGTGTGTTCATATATAAATAATGCATGTATGTAGAAACAGTGGCGTAATAAATCTAAGACTTTAGTCAATAACTATATGAGATGCTAGGAGCAATAGAGAGAGATAAATAAGACAGATATATAGGTACAAAACCAGCTAATATTTAACAGTCCAACCCATTTAACAATCTCATGGCTAGACCATAATAAAACCGTAAAATGTAAAAGAGAAACAAAAAATATAACTTTTTTTCTGTATAAACAACTGATGTCAATAACAGTAAATCATTATGAGAATTAAACAGCACAACAGAACTAAAGGCAATAAGGTGCAATAAAATTATTTCTGGAAGAACACAAAGACTACATAACTAAAACTTCGTAATTGCCCTTGTCAGCACAATGGATTCTTATATTAGTCTACTCGTTGTTATCTGCTAAATGGCATCTCAGTAACTTGGCCATCAGTAAGTACTGAACACAGCGCCTGTGTGTGAGAACAGCCAAGTCTTGCATATCAGATGTCTAAAACTGGACAGTCTGGAATAAAAGAGAGAGAGAGAGAGTCTAAAAGGTTAAATATAATGTGGAATTCATCTTGAAGTCGATGAATACTGCATGTGTATTTTGCTACCGCGCTAATAAACAGACATATGCTGCCTCCAATAAAGACAGTAAAATAAATATACTGTTTCTTCTCTATATATAAAGCTCCTTTTTTAAAGTGTCTTAATTATCCGGAGCATTCAGTGATGTCAAATAGGTCTCGCTAAATACATGGTTAAATATTAATGCTGTACCATATGTGAAACTTTAGCTTCTGCTGTACTTGAATTACAGGTAGCAATTTACAATGTCTGAGACCCACAACAGCCCTCATCAAGAAAGTTTGAGGTCAGTATATTATTTAAATATTCATAGCACATTAATTAGCTTAATATATATATATATATATATATATTTCCTTTATCAAGCCATGTTCTAAGGTCACTTGAACGGTTATACAGTAATCCTTGTTGCAATATCACTTATGCTGCCCTTTAACCTACCATGTTTGAGCATTTTATTTGCAGCAGTTAAAGCTATCTTTGAGGTTTATTTCAACTATGGTGCTCCTCTGCATATCTACAAAGGGCAATAAAGAGGGATGTGACATAATTTATATCCATTGTAGACAGACAATCAATGCTTCTAAATCTAATCCTATTCAGTGCCGCAGTCATGTGTTCTTTGAATCTTAGTACTGAATGTATTGGTTTGTTTATATGTATATGCATTCAGGCAGTCTCCTTTATACGTCATATTATATTAAGAACAGTGTGTACTTAAAAAGATGGCATTATCTAACTATAATATTTTCAATTATGAAGATAATAAGCATTAAAAGCCATAATTAAGCTTTTTTATGTCACTGATTTATTAAATTTATTTATTAAAGTACTATTTTTCTCTCCATTTAATTCTGATTTATATATTGTTCTTATTGAGAAATCGGACAGAGGTGGTAGATTATGTGTATACGGCTTTACTGCCAAAGATACAAAGTTAGTCTGAATTGAATTTTCCAGAATTGAATTTGAAACATCCCCTGTCTATTCCTGACGGACAGCTTATGTCAGTTTGGAATAAATTATGAGCAAAATTCTACGTATCTTTCAAAATTTCAAAGTTTGAATAACAATGACGACTGCTGCCTACTATTTAAGTACACGATTTTTGGCGGTCACTCAAAAAAGAGAGAGGGAAACAGATGGACACTCAGAAAGGGAAAGACAATCTCAGTCATGCTCTTTTTCCTTTATGTACAGCTTCATCAACACTACCACACATACACAGACACACGCGTGTACAGCCACACACGGGTCTATGTTGGGAAACCGGATCCTGGTGTTGCAATGTCTGCCAGTGCTTAGTACAAAGCCTCAATGTGCATTAAGAATGAATAGGTCTTCAGTTTCATGGCCCTCACTCTGAGTAAACACCTGAGTGGTCAGGGGCTCTTTATACCAATGATAATCAACCATCTGTGTCTCACATGGCTTTTTATGTCCTCAATTACCCATTCACAGACACTGGGTCTTATTACCAAAGTTCTTGGCATAGTTAAAGGGAATATGTGGATAGAATGTTTAGCTGTACTCATTTTGCTAGATTAAAATCATCGTTCATTTATATAGTGACTTCAATTTATCAGTATCATAATATTTGTCACTGCAATATTTGATAATAATTAAATTATTAATATAATGAAATATATTGGTAAGTATATTGTCCTCTTTCTATCAAATAAATGCAGGCTTGATGAGCAGAAGAGACTTCTTTAATAAACATTAAAAATCTGGTAACTTATACCAGATTATATATATATATATATATACCCACCCTTAGAGTAGAAAAAGTAAAACAAAACTTATAGGTTGTACATCAACTGAATGACTTCTAGGATTTTGTGGTTGCGGGGCTGAAGACCTCTCCACCTTTCATGTATATTGATGGGGATGCAGGGTGGGCAGAACTTTGAAAGCACTCGCCCTTTTAGCATCTTGCAATACAATGCAAACTGTGAAACTGATCTCATAATGACATATTGAAACCCTTTTTTTTTTATGTAACTACACCTGTGTGCCTGTACATGCAGTATTGTGAAATAATCTGCCTTAGTTGGAGGAACACATATGCACTATAAACATAGAATTTTGTGTTTCAGCATTGTTTTAGTGATTTTAGTCATGTGGTAGGATTCAGGGATGTAGAATATGCTCATGCAGAATTAACAGCCAAGTTATTAAACAACTATGTGGGAATAGGTTCTTATACTAAAGTGTTACGGTTGTATTAATTAGTTGATATTTGCCAAATACAGTTGAGTTTTTTTTGTAGTTTGACATATTGTAAGAAATAGCTTACTTGGAGTCATGTTACCCAGTTCTAAAAGCACCTTTCTATCTCGCTGGTCATCGCCAAAAATTCAGTCTTCAAAAAGTTTTCTTCCTGCCTCTGGTTATGGCTTTTGAAAGTCTCATGAAACAAAAGAACAAATGTAACCATAATCCATATAAGTGTTTATCACATGGGCATGAGAGTAAGCACGTGTTGACAAAGAAATAAGAGAAGCTCATGTATGTATATACAGTATATAATATATATATATATATATATATGAATATAAAGATTTTATAAAATATATATAACCTTTATATATATTTTATATATTACATCTCCTTCTCCATCTAAGAATCGCACATACCTAGAATAAAATTTCAGATTAAGAAAACGTTTGTTAAACAGGGTGTTTTTACGATTTTAAAATGTACCGCTGCTTTGAGGTTTTAACTACGATACAATGCAATATTACACAGAATGGTCGGCATTTGTGCTAAATTTTTTCTTTACAGCAACACACACACAGTTATTTTAGTATTATTTTACACTATTATTATAAAACATTTTGCCTTTATTTTCATATTTTTAGTTTTCATTTTACATTTAGTTTAAGCTTAATCAATTTGTTATGTGCTTTTGTCATTTTTATTAGTTTTTTTTTCCTTTCAACTTTTAGCTTGAATTTATTCTGATACCAGTTTTAGTTTTAATCATTTTAATACTTACTGTAAATCAATTCATTTCTAAGGCAGCATGTGTTTTTTTACATTTAAAATTGCAATAGATTATTATTTTTTATTAGACCTCAAATCTTTTTATTTTAATGAAAACAAATAGTGGTGGTAAATACAGTGTACAGTACATATGTTTGATCCTCTAACATAACATTTGTTTTTATTGTTGTTATCAACAAATGCCCTTAAAGCTAATTTTTTTATGTTTTATATATTTTTTTAAGTATTGCACAATAAACATAATCTGGCCTTTTAAATAAGTGGATTGCATAAAAAATAAAAAGGTTATTTTATGTTCTGGAAGGCCTAGAAAGACAGATTAAAATCTTAGAGGAAATACATTGTTTTAGGACACCAGATGCTGCTCTATGCATCCAGACAGTGCGGAAACTTTTAGGTGACTTGAAAGAGGCATTAAACATGTTGCATGTGTTGTGGGTATAACCACTGCATGATTCACTCTTTCCCTTGGTTTTACAAGCTCTGGAAAGGCAAGCATGCAGGAACCACCCAAGTTTGTGCTGTTCTGTTTTAATATAACTGTTTTCTTAAAAGGAAGTTTGTTTCAGTCATCTCCTTTCTGGAAGGGTGGTGGTTAGAGGTGAGGTATTGCAGAGGCATGGAAAACATCTGGGGTAAAATAAAAATAAAAACCCTAGAGCACCTAGACGAATACAATGGAAATGTATCAAATTAACAATACTGAGGGCTGTTCACTCAACTGATAATCTCAGTTGCTCCTGTTGTTTTTTTGGTATGAAAATGCCTCTACCCCCCTCAGCAACAGTCTGTCTTCTCATCCCTTCAATATCCAACAGACCTGGGACATGGCCAGAGACAGGTGGCCTGCGAGGAGGGAGCTAAGGCAGTTGAGAAGCTGGCTAGGAGTTTGAGTAGGCCTTGATAAACAAAGCAGGATCTGGTAGATGGCATCACTACTTTTGGTTCCTTTGTTGTATTTATCACTCCTTTATCACTCCTCATTCTCCTTTCCGTACAATTCAGGCTTAACAATTAGTGTTACCTTTATACTTTTGTTCAGTCAGTAATAAAAAAAAAGCAGGTATACAGTAAGTGACTTAAATTTAAATTTAATAATGAAACATTAATAAGATATGTTGTTAAGAGTGTATATGCTAAAAACAATAAGGGTGGAATATAAAAAGAACTGTGTGTGTGTGTGTGTGTGTGTGTGTGTGTGTGTGTGAATGCTAACATAGGCCAAGTTTTCGTTATAGGTGTGAACATGTCTTCATTGTTCATTATAACAGCACAATGGTTCTAACACATTAATTAAACGCTCTGAAAAAGTTTGTTTGATCCTATAAATTGCACAGTGTGTGTATTAACTACAGCCAAATACCAAGCTTCTATTGAAAACATGTTTTCTTATATGTGTGGAGACGCATAATAAATATTAGAACCATACTAAAAAAAATGTATACATTTTTCATCAATTTTGGGTCTTTTGTAATTGGGGGGGCAATCTTAACATTTACCCAGAAAATTAACATTATAATTTTGGCCCCCCAGGGTGAAATTCACAATTGCTCAGGTGATTCCCTATTTCAACTCTAAGTTGCATAGCTTTTATGACCGGGCAAATTCTACAGTGTGTGACCAGGGAGTGACGCATTGCAGGTACAAACGAACCAATCAGAGCAATCCGCACAACCGAAACGAGTTCAGTATTCTTCCGCTGTCAAAAATAGTCCGTCTGCACTTGTGCCTCGGCACCAGGCGATAGCCCAGTGAAATAATGTATCGCTTTTAAAGAAGGACATACATCACGTTTACTGAAGCTTAGTTTAGTTTCGTGGACAAATATCGCTGCATTTCCGAAGCACCGCTAGTCAGAATGCAGTGCGGTTGGCGGATGGATACAGGAAGATGGGAGGTGTTTATGTACGGCCGTTAAGGCGGGTCTATACCAATATTCCGACCACCATTTGTGAATCTCTCACGGAGACGGAGGGAGACAGACAGAGAAAAAGAAAAAATGGTGAGTGCACGCTACTATAATAAACGGTAAACATGCGTTAATGAAACGATATATGATCTTAACATATATTTGTACGGAAGCAAAGAAGACAAGAAACAGAAAAGAGTTTTCTTGAGAAATTTAACGTTACCGCCAAATGTACGACTAGTGGATGGACTGAATGAAGGACTATACACCGCCTCGCATTTCCTATTGCTTCGGGTTTTACTGTACTTTTTAGTCATGTTAGCCTTTTTTCTAGATCACAGGCTACCACGAAGAAAGTCTGCTCTCGGAAGTAACGTTACTAAACTTCAGAGGTCTGCTTAAACCCATTCGCTTGCAGTTTTTTTTATTTCACATTGAGATCGTACTTTTTACTCAACTTTGTGAAAGTGTTCAGTAAGTCACAGTGTAACGTTATAGACTCTTGAACGTAATTCGTTTCTCTTTAAGCTCTGTTTAAAGAAAAGGTATGCTGGTTGGTTTTGTTGTTAAGTTGGACAGCATCGTATGTACGTTAACTCGTTAAAGCTAACTTCACCAGTAACGGACTTCTGTAAGAAAAGTAGCTGGTAAAACCGGAAAAAGCTGTTATGTATTTGTTTTTTTGCATAAAGTCGTGGAAGGTACGTTTACACTTATTCTTAAACAATCTTTAGGCATTAATGTTCAGAATTACACCCGTTTGCTCATATATGTGTTTATGTTAATATACATATGTGTTATAACCTATAAACGTAACTTTAGTGATCGCCGGAGTCATTATGATCCGCCTGCAGTATTCTTATTAGGTTACTCGAGCATTATGGCAGAGAGCTACTATAACAATAAAAAGGGGAAATCACAATCTGAAATGATTATCTATAGTGCCACGAGGGAATAGTTCACCAAATACCGGGAATCAGGTGGGTGGATAAACTGCTGTTGTTAGGAGTGTCTAAATACCGTCGCTATGGTGGGACTTTATTCTCTCCAGCTGGTGTCGTAACATTTAGGGAGGGAATCTGAGGTCTTTGTTTGGTCTCACACAGGTTGCTAGACATTGATGTCAGAGAACCAAAACACTATGCATTTTTAGTGAGTTTGTTCTGCACACCATTTAGTAATATGGTTGTTTGTATCTCTCCTCATCCTCTAGGCTGATCAACTCACAGAGGAGCAAATAGCTGGTAAGGACATGCTTTTTTTCTTTTCTTTTCTTACACACCCCTTCTGAGTTTCTGAACTGGATTAGGGCGTTTTGCAATACCCTGGCTGTTCCAGTTTGCTATAATGGCTAATTTGTTGCCTTTTAAGGTTGTAACTTGGGTTATAGCTTCCTTGAATGTGCAGGCTCATAACTTTTACAGCTTCTAACAATGAATCTAAACGATAACGGATACTGTACAGATAAGTGTAACTGTAATTTGAGTAAATGTATGTCAAATCAGTACTTTTTTTTGTTTTTACTTAGACATATTAACTTTTATGTTTTACTTGTTGTAATAATTAGGGTTATTATAGTGAACTAAAACTACAGTTAAAACCATGAAATAGTTTGTTACCAAATAAAATAAATTAGCTAGTTGCTAGGGCAATATTTCCAATTAATTTAGTTTTAGTTGATGTAATAAGCTAAATAAAAAAAATATATATATCT
The DNA here is from genome assembly GCA_032357475.1 of Enteromius thamalakanensis. NCBI lineage: Eukaryota > Metazoa > Chordata > Actinopteri > Cypriniformes > Cyprinidae > Enteromius > Enteromius thamalakanensis. Next base: position 7,253,210 of record JAUCMT010000021.1, read on the forward strand.
AGTCATTAATTCACTATATATTATTTAAACAAAACTTTTTGTTTAATTTTCAAAAATTAAAATAAAATATAAGAATAAAAAATAAACACCCTATACTGTAGGTTTATTATGGTATGTTGGGAAAGTTATAATTGTTCTGTATTTTGTGTTGTTTCTTTGGATAGTATAACATTTCATAATTTTTTTGACATGTATAAATAAAATTTATAAGTGAGGCCGATGCATTTCCTTAAGCTTCGGTATTATTTTGCATGTTTTTCGTAAAATTGAATGTGCCCATATTTTGTGTGATAGGAAAGCTGGTTGTCCATCTGTAATGTGGGATGTTATATCACAGGAGGTATCAAATGGTTTCATCAGCTTTGCTCGATGGGCAGTGTTGGCACAAGGGGGAGTTTGTATTGCCCTTTAGTGCTCAGACTGCTGGGTAAATGCATGCACTGGTGAAATGCAGTCTCATTTGTCACTATAGTTTTGTCCTGACCATGCCTGCAAGGATCAGTTCTCCTCATTTAAACGGATCAGTGACAGCACTGACTCTTACTTGACTTACTGTACAAAATGTTGTTTTGAAATTGACTCTAGAAGGTACTTGAGGCATCTACGCAAAGCGATTTGTTTTGCACATTGTCCGTGCATGTAACTAATGATGCTCTGCAGGTCTTGGTTTGAGTCTTCACTCAAAGGCCTTAAAACTAGTACTAGTAGTTAGCTGTTGTCATGGCTCTGGGGTGTTTGTGTGTGTCTTCCACAGCATCCCTACACATTCATCTGTGGAGGCGTTTGTTGTTACTGGTCTTAGCAACAGGCAGCAGTTTAATAAATGCTAACATTTACGTTTTGGAACTATTTCGTAAAATATAAACAGTTTAAGATGAAGTACGTAGTATGGAATCTACAAAGTGGCCATGTGGAATTGTAAGGCCCACAAGTAATTAATTATTCAAAAAGCTTGACATGAAGAAGTAGAAGCACTTTGCCTGTTCCTTTTGTTTATTGTTAAAAGCAACTGATGTATGGAATTTTTGAGGAAATGTGGCTTAAACACTAATCTGTCTCCCCTGGTTACCCTTCCAGAGTTCAAAGAGGCGTTCTCACTATTTGACAAAGATGGGGATGGCACCATCACCACGAAAGAGCTGGGCACTGTCATGCGCTCCCTTGGTCAGAACCCTACAGAGGCGGAGCTGCAGGATATGATCAATGAGGTGGATGCAGATGGTGAGGACACATTTTTGCTGCTACATTAGGCATCAGCATGTTAACTCTTGCGAGTAGGGCCCAATTTGCATATGACTTGAAATCATTTTCCTGAAGTGTTTATTTGCAATTCACTAACACTCACTTTTCTGACTGTGCACTCTTTAATCAGGTAATGGAACAATAGACTTCCCTGAGTTCCTGACCATGATGGCAAGAAAGATGAAGGACACAGACAGCGAGGAGGAGATCAGAGAAGCTTTCCGTGTCTTTGATAAGGTAAGGTTTCTGAAGAACTGTTGAATTCAGTCCACCTGCTATTAACATTCCTAGACTTCATTTTCACTGTTTTCTTTGTTCAGGACGGGAACGGATACATCAGTGCTGCTGAGCTGCGCCATGTGATGACAAACCTGGGGGAGAAATTAACAGATGAGGAGGTGGATGAAATGATTAGAGAAGCAGACATTGATGGAGATGGTCAGGTCAATTATGAAGGTGAGTCTACATCTATTTCAAACATTTAGTACCAATTTTGAGTTGCCCTTTTTTCTCTCTCGCTGTGATGCTTAAATCAGCCCTTTTCTCTGTCTCTTTACAGAATTTGTACAGATGATGACAGCGAAGTGAAGGCCTTGTACAGAATTTCTTGTATAAAATTATCTGCCTTTCCTTGTTTTTAATTTCTGTAAAATGTTTCATTTTAATTTCTCCCCATCCTCTCCTGCTGTCCAAAGGATCTGCATGTATACTATAAGATTTGAGTGCTCATGCCCCCTCCCCCCCAACTCCTAGTCATCGTAAACAATCTGTTAGAAGGAGCAGTTATGGGACCAGGTGATGCGTATAGGCACAGGTACTGACTACGCACAGGCCCCTTTTTCCTCTTTTGCTGTCTGCCTGCCGACCTGACGAGCGGTGACATCAAGGGTTCAACTGACTCACAGCGTGGCGTCATTTCAACTATTTTTGGCATGATTCTTTTTTTCTTTTGATTTTATGTGGAGGTGCAACTCTGCATGGACAATGGACTGAGTATATATAGAAATGGGAAAAGTCCTCAGCATTGCACTATTGCAACATCATGGAATTAAATACTAACGGGTTTATCGCCAGGTACTCATACAGTCTGATCTTTTTGTATTTGTTCTGTTCTTACTATGCTTTTTAATTAGTCACTTTTCTTTTGTAACTGCTTATGGCACAGCCATGCCTCAGAATCCATTCCAAGTTGTATATTTGTTTTCCAATAAAATAAACAATTTACCCAAAAACTGCTTCCTCTGCCTTTTTATTTAAAATGACTAATCAGGTGGAATTTAGAAGAGACAATTTAACACTATTTTGGTTGTCACTACTATTAAACTGCAATTATAATTGTTAGTCCACTCTCCAGGAATCGGATGTTGGTTTTACCCACTTAACCTTGTCATTGCCACATACTTTGGAGTGACATTGCATGATTATAATCAGTGTAATTAGCTGTAATTACAGACTTTTAAAAGACTTGATTAGTCAAGATGTCTTACATGGGAAAAATGCAACTCCTGTTCAAATGGTTATCAAATGACTCCGGAGTAAGTGTTGTGTCCTCTGGCCAATCTGTTTGTTTACAGTATTGAAAATAGATTTCAAAAAACCTGTTATGACTAAAGTGTTAACACCCAGGTTGCTTAGTCTGTTTAAAGCTATTCAAAATCGTAAAGTCTTGCAGGCTTATTCTGTCCTAAATCAAAAGCAGGAAGCTTATTCTACTAAACCTCTTCAGTCTCCTTAAAAGGGCTTGTTGAAATGACGCCAGAGTTCCTCAAGTCAGATACACAACAGATTTTGTAGCTGCAAGGCTGAAATACAAACATTGCCGGAGTGTTTCATTGTGAACAAGCCGCACACAAATGGCGATGTTCCCTCTGAAATGATCACGTGTGTGTGAAAGCGAGTTTGAGGAATGAGCAAAGGCTCATTCACAATGCAAACAAATGCGAAGTGATGGTGATGGAGGCCAATGAGGCATAAGCGGCTCACTGTATCGAGGGAGATATGTGTGCATCTCGTCTCGGGGAACTATTTACCACCGTGCTGAGCTTTCTGACGTGTGATATTCATGTTCCATCACGTTTCCTAGCAACAGTGAATTCCAGTCTCACGGGTAGCTGCTCTTTCCCTTTTCCAGTAGGCTCTGAAGGATCATCAGGAGTTGAGCAGTGCTTCCATGTTCATGTCATGTAACTATGCAACTGACTGACTGATGATGGAGATGTGGTGCTCTACAGATGTAGAGTAAATAAAAGACAAGGCCAGATTTTGTATTTGTAAAGCCATGGACTAGACGTGGAGACCAGTAGAAGAAAGAAGGATTTCTTTTCTTTCTGGCTTTCTAGTTTGTTTAAAGATTCTGTTTGTGTTATGGATTCTTCAAGCCATGGGACCTTGTGATATTGCTGCAATCCAGGCTAACAATAGCTCTTACCCTTATTGTAGTGATAGCAGGCCACCAAAGACACTCCATCACTGCACTATACAAGATGTCTCTAAACTTTATTAAGCCCTGGTAAGATCCGATGGTGCTCGAAGAGCTTCAGAACAGCTGAAAATGTAAAAAACTGAAGAAAATTAATACTGCAATCAGAATTAACATCCCACAATTTACAACAAAAGCTCACAATCAAAACTTTTTAAATAAAAATGAAAAAGGTTGACATTTTTAAAAATAAAAAAAATTTACTTTGTTAAATTCTCAATCGTGACATTTTCATATTTACAATTTTGAGTTATATTTAGACTTCTCACAATTATCTAAGGTGAAAACTGTCTTCCGTTGGTAACATTTAACTTGAAAAATATTGAATCATCCCCTTAACTAGCACTATGGAATCAGGAGAGTGAGGTATTCCTGTTAAATACCCATCTCTGTCTTTGATTGTCTTTTTTTTGGAAAGCATTGGCTGAAAAGTTCCCTGCTCATCTGGCCCTCGTGTTGTTGCCATCCTTATGATTATTGCTATCACTCAACAAGGACACAATGCCAGCCATTCTCAGAATGTGTCAGCCGCCTCACGTACAGCCTCCCGTACCACATTGACACTTAATAAGATCATCTTTCTCCCCGGGTCCTGGCTGTCCACCCTCTCTGTGCGTGGTTTGGCAATCGCTGTGGCCATTATCACATGTTGCTGATGGATATGTGTGTGTGTGAGCGCAGCTGTTCCTGTTGTTGTGCCATGATAAATGGGAAAGGGGTGTTTAATGGGCTCCTGTGCACTCTTGTGGTTATTTTTCAAACCTGGGTTCAGGGATGGCTCAGGGCGTCGCACCCCCTGGGCCCAGTTTGTACCAAAAAACAAGCCAAAAACAGAAATCACTAGAGGGTGACAATGAGAACAAACAGTTATTTCATACAAACGCTGCAGTGTTGGTCAGTTCAAAAGCCTTCTCCTCGGAGACGAAATTAAAGCTCTAATTTAAAGGAACAAGATAGGTCCAGTTGCCTAGAAGCCCGAGGTTTGATTAGCTTCCTTGTATGGCAGCCAAATCCCCAGCCAGGTTGGCAACTGCTCATAAAGAAGGAATTTTAATGGGGTTAGCGGTTGGCAGCCTCTTGGTCGCAACAGGTCTCCATAGTCAAGGTTTGGATGGGACGGTTTTGATGGCATGCGCCAAAATTAACACCTCCTCATGAGTCTCTCTGCCCCTCCGAAGGGATTGAGTGACTCCTGCCTCTGGAGTCCGATGACATGTAATGTCGGTGTAACCGGATTACCAGGTTTGATTTAACTACACAAAAACACGAGCGCTCAACGTCGCTTAGCCAAAATCCAATGAATTAAAAAAAAAACACAGGCGATCTGTTTCAAACATTAAATGATCTTTTGGAAACCCATCGGATGAGACATAGGAGGCCTGATACGGACGAAATTGGGTCATAAAACTAATCTGTTTTCATTAATGGTGGCTCATTTTTCTGTCTAGAAAGGCACACTGTAGATACAAGCAACATGCGCTATTTCTGCCCACCTTCAAAGGCCAGGGAGGGGGTGGTGAGAGAGAGAGTGAGAGAGAGAGATCGGGGGTGGGAGGTGGAAGTTGCTGAAAATAGTGGAAAGCAATTAGAATATCACAAAGTTCAACCCCGGGGGGAAAAAACTGGTGAGATTTTTTAAACAAAAGAGCTGTGTTCTCAGACGAGCAAGAAACTGAGGAGAGAAGCAAGAACGAGATATGGAGTTAAATGGGGGAGGGGAAGCGTAGTGCTGGCGTAATGTAACTCACAAGAATCTGACGCCGGGAGGAGTGGTTCATTTCTGGCACAATGCCACAAAGAACTATTTTCAGGAAAAAAAAAAGATGTCGGAGGCTGAGATTATGTCAAGAGCCACTCAAAATAATTCTAAAGGTGAAGCCAAGCGTGCTGAAAAACAGAGTTTGGAGGTCATATAACTCAATCTGAAGGGGAAAAGGACAGTTTAAGTGCTAGCATGGGTTTTTGGGTTGCAGTTTGTCTTTGTAATCACTTTTTCCAAGGGCTAGGACGACATCACTGTGCTACCTTTCTCTATTACTCCTGTTTTTTTGCCTGCTGAGGGGAGCGAATTAAAATGTCACCTGAATCATGCTGTTAACCCAGACCATACTTAATTTGTCTATGCAAGGTGCCCCGGGGCCTATTCTTTCACTTTAGTACTCTATATTGCAAGAGTGGATTTAGTCAGTGTAGGCAAGACATTTGCCTTTCAAACCAATCCCTGGTGAACGGCTTCAAGAAAATATTTATTTTCACATTGACCACTTTTTAAAAATCACAAAAAAGGAAAATCATTTATTCACCCTCAAGTTATTGCAAACTTTCAAAACCTTCTCTCATTATTTACTTGATGTCACTGCACACCTTTGACTTGTTTTCTGAAAAACACAACAAGAGCAAAAGTATTGGCGCCTCGATAAATTTTGAGTATATTTGTATTAATATTTGGATTAATTCAACCAATCAGTCAATCTGGTTCACAAAAGCTGTTGAATGATTTGTCTATAAATTAGACTGGTTCTTGAGTTCAGCTCACTAAATCTAGTAGCAATAGTTAAACGGATGGTTTACCCCAAAACTCAAATTCTGTCATTAAGTTTTCACCCTCATGTAGACATTGATTTGATTTGAATGTAGATTTTTTTTTATGAAATCCAAGAGCTTTCTGATCCTGAATAGACCACAATGCAACTGACATATTCAAGGCCCAGTAATGTAGTAAAGACATTATTAAAATAGTCCATGTTACTTCAGCGGTTCAACTGTAATTTCATGAGAAGCATAGTGTAGCATGAGCTATTTCAACAATGTCCTTACTAGCTTTCTGGACCTTGAACATGTGAGTTGCATTGCTGTCTATGCATGTCCACAAAGCTCTCAGATTCCATAAAAAAATCTTCATTTGTATTCCAAAGATAAACAAAGGTCTTACAAATATGGTATGACATGAAGGTGAGTAATTAATGACAGAAATTGCATTTTTGGGTGAATTTCCCTTCAAGGGAAGATTGCTATGGTTAAAATGGTTTCATAAGACTTGGACTATAGTGCACGTGTGGTATGGTCCTCTTCTGTTACTTGAAGCTTGCAATAGCTTCCACATTAGTGTTCCAAAAGGTCACAGATTAGGGACAAAATGAAGGTTTTGAGATTTTTAAGATTTTGAGTTCACGTCTAATCTGGGACCTTTGCCATTAGCACAATGGTTATAAATTCAGATCCCCTTACTCAATGACATTCTGCCCAGTTTCCATCGTGCACTTGAGCGATGTACTTATCGGCAGGCTGTTCCAGGGAGACAGTTCCTGCGGTTTCTGTAAAAAGGCTTTAGCTGAATGACAAGTTAGCCTAATATCACCCTTGGAGCATTTCCCATTATTACCAGAGCAACTGCTAATGAGAAAAAGTAGACCACTAAAGTAGTCACTGGGATGTCTCTAAACAGCCTGTACATAATGGCCGGCATAAATTTGGATCAAAGCAATATCCCTTTTATTAGCAGCAATTAATCCTTCAGCATTCCTAAATGCAAAACGAGAGCCATGAGAACAATTTTTGTTGTGCTTTATGACCTGTACTTATTTGTCATGTGCTTTTCCCTCATCCCTAAATGCCAGTGCAAAGACTGACATTAAAACTATTCAGCTGTCCGACTCTGGCCCTTTGACCTATTAGCACAGGTGAAATTCCAGCATCTGGAGGAAAAGTTATTTAGTCTGCTTGCAGAGACATGGTGCAAGTGGCCAAACGAAGATATTTATGACCCAACCAAATGTAATCGGTATGAATAGTTTTCATTATTGTACGACAATAGATGTTAGTGATATTTAGGCAATGATCTACAAAGGTTTGAAATTGAGTTTGAACACAGAGCTGTGGTCAGTGTAATGTGATCATGCACACAGTAATCCATTTAAGTCATTTTATGGATGCTCAGCAGGGAGACGGCTCAGTCTCCTGTCTCGGATGGCTTTGACTTCTCTAATTGATCCACAACAACAGTGAGACACACCGATCGATGAGAGAATCACATCCGGAACATGGTATTGTACTCCTGCAATTATATTCAAATGTTAATCATGTAAAGATAATTCAGTTTCATAGTTGAGTTCCAGAGAGGATGTATTATGTTTCTTGGTGTACAAACACAATAATAGCAGAGTGAAATAAAGCGAAATTCCCATTTGCTTGAGCTGGAAATCTTTTGTCTGCAATATCAAAAAGCATAATCAAATAAAACAATGATAGAGTGGGATCTCACCATATAATTCATTACTTATGGGCTATACACTACAATTCAAAAGTTTGTGTCCAGTAAGATTTTGGTTTTTAATGTTTTTATTATTCTTTTTTTTTTAATAAAATTGTTTATAAAACTATAGATGAAATTGACAGAATTGACAGAAATATATATAAATGTATGTATGTATGTATATATATATATGAATGGGTTAAAAGAAGAAAAATGGTTTAAACGTACTGTTGTTTTTCCTCAAAATAATTAAAGTTAATAATAAATTAAAAATTAATAAAGTTTCCAGTTTAAATTAAATGCAATTTTGATAACATTTTATTGCTATCACACATTTTTTTCTTATTTACTACATTTATATTGATTAAATAAATTAAATATATTGATTTAAATAAATGTAAATCAGTGTAACAATCTTGTCAGGCATTTCTACAATCAATTTATGATACATTAAAAGGTTATTTACATTCACCCCAAATACTAACTAGTTGTTGTTGTTTTTTTTGGCCACTAACCTTTTGCCCATTTGTCAGTAAGATCATTTGACTAATTTAAAACACGTTGAAACGTAATATGCTTCCTTATTCTTTTATATATTTTAATATGTACATTTCAGAATAGACATGTCTTGAATTTTTACATAAATACTGTGTTACACTTAATGACAATGTAACATTATTTTAACCACATTTTGACATTTTATTGTCCAAAAACTTATTTGAAACCATAAAAGTAAACACTTTACATTTAATGTGCTTTCTAAGGAAATCACTTGAGTGAATTTCTTATGATGATGACATTGTAACGTTTTTGACCCACATATAAGAAATGTAAAGTTTTATTTAGAACTTCATGCCTCAATAACCACAAATCTGACATTGATAAATAATTTAGTTTCAGGTTAGTAATATACATAAAATGCTATAGTATATATTTAGAGATGTGGGTGAAGGACAATCATTCAAGCATGGCGGAACAACAGAATTGTTTAACAATATCAGATTTGTGGTTATGAAGGCATGAAGTTCATTACATAATTGTGCTCAAATAATCCTTGTATGATCTCTGTTTGTGATCACACACAGACCCAAGAGCAGACAGTATAGCCATAACTCAGTGTAAATGACGATATATGTGAGTTACTGTAGCTCCTGAAAGAGAGTGTTGTTCTAAACAATGGCTTACTGTACCACCAGGTTATCTTTAGAAGAATTACTAACGACAAAATCCAAGGAATCAGCAATCTCCTCGATGCCATTGTCCATGCACCATGATCCAGTGACCTTGCCATGAAGGGTGTCCAATCTCTAACATATGCTTCTTACTACGATTAAAACGCCCCCACACTCGATCTAAGTTACCGAGACAGATGATATTTATCTGCATAGCCGCATGCACCTGCATGCTAATGAAAACAAGATCCCTTGAAATCTCTGTGACCTCAGCTTAACCTATCTGAACCTCTACGAAGAAAAATACATTTATCTAAATTAATGGTTTAGACTTAAAATGACACTAATTTGAATCTACTTTTCCTGATGAAAGCAAATTTTGAGATTGTTCGAGTGACACTGAAAACGTTAAAAAAGACTGGTTGTATATTCATTATAGAATATTTATTTTATTCTAATATATTATAATTTATTAATGGTGGACAGAACATAATTACAGTGATATGAACCTGCATAGACTTTACCAGAGCTATCAGAGAAGGTCACATTTGAATTATCCATGGCCTAGAACCCCACCTGTGCTTTTTTCCAGTGACTCCCCAGATGAGATGGCCCTGACAGGGCCTCAGTAATGGAGTCGGACCCAGGTATCCATTTCCTCTACCAACATGGGCTCCCCTGGATGGACCGCACTGCTCGATTGAATGACTCTTGAAACTTTGATGAGCTCGAATGGGCCAGTGCTCCACAGACAAAGAGGGAGTGTTGTTTGGCCAATAGCGCTACTAGGAAGATGTTGGGTCAGCCACGGGACATGGATAAAACCTGTTATTGAAGCCAATCCAGTGCTCATGCCTCCATGAAAACAGGATAATGGGAAACCGCTGGTTTACGCCAAAATGATAACAGAGCTAGCCTCAAGTTCACCTGTGAGGAAGACGATAATAGCATATTCCTGTTCTCTGGTATTTCGGCATATCAACAGCTGAACTGTAAAATCATTTAAACAACAGAATAAAAAATCGAACCGTAGGTGATAAAACCACAGCTGTTTAAAGGCAAGGGTATCAAGCGACATCCTCAGTAGTATGGAATTACTTTGCAATACTGAGACCTTTATCAATGTTTATGAATCTGCGTTAATATAAATATATGCACAGCAAGACAGAGTTACACAATCTGATCAAAACATTAGATAACCTATCTTCAACCCAGACAGAAATTCCTGGCAGAGGACCAATAACGTCTTCACAACAAAGCATCAGAAGAGGAGATGCATTCCTGAGAAACGTTGCAGATACGCACATCTTCGAAAACACATTTCCGTCACATGACATTTATGGAAATGACAATGCTGCTTGGGAGGGATATTTGTTATAAGCCTCTTATAATAAAGTAGTGCAGCAACCCTTTGAAAAAAAGCAGTTAGCTTCAAGCTACAAGCAAACTGACGCAACGAAAAAGCGGGATCAACATCCCCACACTGAAATCATCCCATTTATAGTAATGGGATACAAATATATAAAAATCCATGGTTATTTAAGCACATTAAATATCACATTATATATTTAAGCACCAAGCTAAAACTCTAGCTTAACTCTTGGTTTTCACAGACAGCAGACGTGAGAGAAAAGTGGTTATTAAGTTTGAAATATGGATATTTATCGTACAGAAACGCATGGATTCACCACAAGAGGACTTTATTCACCCCCTGGAGCTGTGTGAGGGATGTTTTATTATGAATACACATCTTCCGAAGTGTAAGGGCTATCACCTGTTTAAACCCATTCAAAGGCTTGAAGGGGTCGGGACAATTTTTATTATTACTCCAATTGGATTCATCTGAATCAGAAATGCTTCAAAGGTGAGTAAAAGACATGATCATTTTTAATTTTTAGGTGAACTATCCCTTTAATAATATACCACTATTTTATTCCTTGCAATTGAATAAGCTAGTATTTTAAACAGCTGCACTACTGAAAGTTTGATAGATCCTGTGAATAGATGTGTGAGCATGAAGGTGATGTGAAGGTGAGAAAGTCTTCTCTTTTACATATTATTATCACTTTTTCATCTCTAATCATAGCACATCCATAACTAAGATATACAGCTTATCTCCATTGTGTACAGAAAGGAAGGTGGGCTGGTTATAAAGAAGGAGAAGGGAGAAAAGAGGCAAGAATGGGGGAGGGGAGCATGCTGGAGTGAAAGTCTGACATGATTTTCCTTTCCACAGACCCATGCATTAAAAGAACCTCCCACACTTGAGGGCGAGGAGAAGGAGAGACTTTACATCACAAGTGATGGTATAGATTTCAGATATTTCCACCAAAAGGGAACACGATCACATCCCCCACATAAGCAATCTTCTCCTGGGGATCGCAAGGGTTCTGCTGGGATCTACGGTGTGGGATATGAGAGAATAGGATAAGTGGATTAGACATCGACACTGCCTCTGGGAGTCCTCACCTTGCATGCCCCATGTGTGAGAGTTTTTAACCGTTTGGTGCACAACGCTGCTTCTTTCATACAAGCAGGTCCTGCTGTTAAAGTGTATTTATCCTTTCAGGCTGCAACCCAGGGTTCAATACCGCTATTGCGTAATTGACAGGAATGCTAGCCCACCAATGGAATTTAATTACAACCCCTGGAGAGTCAGAGTCTCTTGATAGGTAATTGAAAAAATGTAGGGGACAGAAAGCCACGCTGAAGAACGATATAGGATGCCTGGAAACTGCTGTGCAATCAGGAAAAACACTGAGGACTAATCAAATTACTACTAGGCCAGAATCAGAAAGAAGATATTCATTGTATCATTCCATGCCTTAGACTGTGGAAGGAATTTAGAGACACACTAGAGCTAATATACTCTGATCAAAACAGATGGAGGGTGAATGTCTGCTGGCCATGCATGAAGCACAGTTAATGCCTAGTTGCTTCACTTCATAAGTTACTGTCTGATTAGTTGAGGAGAAAAGTGAATAAAGGGGAAAATACTGGTCTCGCTATACTTTAAATATGTTGAAACATATTTGAGCTCAGTGAAAGGTAGCACATTCATTCTTAAAATCAGAATCAGTCACAAGATAAATGATAAAATCAGTATTTATGACAATTTTTGATAAATAGTCATATTGGGTTAGTTGTTAGATATAAACACAAATACGAGAAATACATTTGAAATAGTGAGATATAAAGATCATAAATGGCGAAAAATAAAGTAGCATTTATCAGAAAACAAGATCAAAATTATAGTAAATATTCATAATTATAATAAATAAATAATAAAAGAATGTTTGTCGGGATGCAGAGGTTTTGCGTATTTTGAACACAAACGTATTTAGATATACTATAAATAATTGACTATACATACACAACCTAAGACAGACTATACAAGTAGTTTACATAATAATGTGCAGAAAAGGTATTTAAAGGTTAAGAAGCAAAAAGTGCTAAATTATTTGTGGTGCGTCGTCAAGTAAAATATAAGTGTCAATAAGAAAGTGTCTGGTGCATAGAGAGTTTTTACAGGTGGTTTGTCTAGCCCACTCACCTGTAGGTAACACATTCAGTGGTGCACAATGTTTTCTGTGTACATGTAGTGTTTATAGGAAAGTCTCTGGTGCATATAGTGATCAAAGAATGACTTACTACAGGTGGTTTGTCAAGCCCACTCACTTGTGTGTAGCGCACTCCAAATTGCAAAAATTGTGTTTTGGGTTTTTCAACAGTCAATATGATCAACAAAAAGTTTATCATACTGATTTTATTCATTAGTTTTAATATACATTGAACCAAAAACTATCATTAACATCTTACACGAATGATACACTGGGCAATTTTTTGAGCAATTTTGCCAGGTAACTTTTTTGAGTAACAAATTTCTATCTGGATCATTTAGAACAGTCTTGGGCGCTGTGTCTCACCTGGTTGACATGCTTACGCCAACATTTCCTAAAGTTGCCCGGCAACAACATTCCCCAGTGCATCATTAGCCTTGATAATATATATGTATGTGTGTGTATTAGTTCTGTAGAATATGGCCAGGACATACAGTACAGGCCAAAAATTTGGATACACCTTCTCATTCAATGTGTTTTCTTTATTTTCATGACCATTTACATTGGTAAATGAAGGCATCAAAACTATGAATGAACACATGTTGAGTTATGTACTAAACAAAAAAAAGGTGAAATAACTGAAAACATCTTTTATATTGTAGTTTCTTCAAAATAGCCACCCTTTGCTCTGATTACTGCTTTGCACACTCTTGGCATTCTCTTGATGAGCTTCAAG
>JAUCMT010000021.1:7266750-7318274 GCA_032357475.1 Enteromius thamalakanensis
CTGCTGCTAGAACTCTGTGTGGCATTTATCTGGTCTCTGATCTGAGCTGCTGTTAACTTGCGATTTCTGAGGCTGGTGACTCAGAGGAACTTGTCTTCAGAAGCAGAGGATACTCTTGGTCTTCCTTTCCTGGGTCGGTCCTCATGTGTTCCAGTTTCGTTGTAGCTCTTGATCGTTTTTGCGACTCCACTTGGGGACACAATTAAAGTTTTCGCAAATTTCCAGACTGACTGACCTTAATTTCTTAAAGTAATGATGGCCACTCGTTTTTCTTTAGTTAGCTGATTGCTTCTTGCCATAATATGAATTTTAACAGTTGTCCAATAGGGCTGTCGGCTGTGTAGTAACCAACAGTAAACAGTAAACAAGGGGGAGGAGCTGATGAATAGGCCTAAAACAAGGGGGCGGAGAACTGTTCGGAAAGGAACAGATGAATCGTTAGGGTGATAAATAAGGGCAAGGGGACACAGACACGATGTAGCACATATAATTCAGAGTCCATGCATGACCAAACAGGGGAACACTGACAGAAATCATAACAATTCCAATCGAATAAATATTCAATTATTCACACTATGATTGTCTAGCTATGCCCTCAGGTCTGCATCACACTCCTGGAGATGGCAGGCTGCTTTGACTATGGTAGTAGAAACAGATGACCAACACCCCCTCAGTCTCAAATCCATCCTGGCCTTCGACGCAATCATAAGAGATTCTCATTAAAACTCTGTGTATTGATCCATGCGTTCTGCTTGTGTGTGTTAATGACCCAGAGCGAAGACGTCACACAAAAGGCCCAGATGACACCCTTGAATTATGGAAACTCAAATTTACTCAGCTTCAGCACACTGCTGTGCCACTGCCTTTGTAATGCTGTAAACTTTTAGGTCAACCCACTCTTCTAAAGTACACAGGAAGGTCATTATATAGTCCACAGCAGGTGGAACATGATAAAATACAGTTCCAACCTCTATGACTTTCTTTCTTTGATATAACACAGAGTTTTTAAATTGTACCGTTTGCTCTTTTTCATGTAATTCCGATGAATGGGACACTTAAGCACCACTAAAGAATCATAAAAGTGGTCCATATGACTCATTTGCTATTTTATTTTCTGTTTTTTCAGAAGAACAGAGAGAAATGTAGACATAAGATCTAGTCCTTATTACATTCATGAGAGAATGAATGACTTTATTTGTGAACAAATTGATTTTTCAATGAATCAGGTTTAATAAAACCTGTCTGAATGATTTATTATTCAATCAGAATTTTAACTCAATGACTAAATAATCTGTTTACAGCAGTTAACATCTAATTAGATGAGAGCATTATCAAAAAGTAAAGACTTAAATATAATAGTCCACAAAATAATAATAATAATAATTCTGTCAGCATTTATTTTCCCTAATGTTGTTTTAAACCTGTATTTATGTATGTAACCTGGCAGTTTTGGTTACGTTGATTTCCATTGCATGTAGTTAATATGCAATAATATTCCATAACATCTTCTATGTTCCACAAAAAGGCATATGTGTTTGAAACAACATGATAAAATGTTACATCATGTAAAAAAAAAAAATTGGGGGTAAAATAAAACTTTTTGACTGATTTGCCCCAAAAGCTATACAGGATGAATTCAGAAGACTTGAAATACAGTACAGTCGGACTCCTTTTATAACATTTGTATAGAGCTTTCACATCCTTTTCAATGCCCATCGTCACAATTTCATGAAAATAAACGACCAGTCTAATCCTTTTCATTTAAAAACAAAATACATATATTTTACATAATTCTAGACAGAGGATACTATAATGTACAAACCAAATAAACACACACACACACACACACACACAAAAGAACAACAATGTAGCAGCTGTGTGTTTTGAGGATCATGATAAAGTATAGTGTTGACAGGAAGGGGATCTGTACAGCACACAGAAGCACTCTTCCCAATGCCTTTCATACTTTTTGTTGTCATGTATTGATTTACTTCATTAATATTTCATTAACATACATAATAAATTAATGTCTCCCCATCCCAGATTGCCCCTAACAAGACCAGATTTACATTAGATTTGTATGTATATGTATTAAAGCAGAATTAATAAATGAACTACTTTGTGCTCACAAAACAAAAACAAACATCCTTCGTTGGACTTTGTTAAATGCAACCTTGATTAAGTAGAAAGCATATTTGAGTGGCCCCAGAAAATAGCAAGTATGTGAACAATAACTACTGTCCTTCTCCATTCTCTCTGTCTCAAACACACACACACACACACACACACATACGAAAGTGTCTGGGTGATGCAACCCACTGAAATAAAGAGAACAACATAAGATTTTTCTTGCTACATTTGAGCTACGATGAAACAGCCATTTTGAGATGCATGTGATTCTCCTACATGATAGTTATGTATTATTTTATTCATCATTTGGGCATGCGAAATGTATCTTTTCAAATAATATCTGTAACCTCAACCAGTCGATCAATTACCAATGAGTCTCTTTCTTTATTGCAGTGCTTACAAGGTCTGACCTTAAAATGAACTCGGTATCAGACATTAAACTTAGGTTTCGTCTGTGCGAGGAGAAAGTGATGGCACCCGTATGTGTGCAAGAATAAAAGCAGGTCAGGAGTGCTTTGACCTCATCTACACCTACACCCATCTGTCCCTGATCTCATCACACTGCAGCACTGACTTAATTGGACAAGAGATGACACTCGCACTAACCAAAACCCTGGAGGTCACAACCTCATCATGGAGAGGGAGGTGGAGCTAAAGAGTCAGCGATTGCAAACCATGGTGTTTACTACGTCTAGAGTTACATTACAACTATGGGGTGAATTTAAGGATTGGACTGGTAAAACTGGTTAACCCTAATGGGATTATCCTTGTATTTAGATGGATTTGAAATAGAAATCTTTTGGAACACTAACTGCCTATTAAAATTTTGATCGTTTACATCATGTTGACAATCAAAAATTTAGCAACATTTACTGTATATTGAATCTATGGAGTTATGGATAAAAAAAAACGTCTCTGGGGTGGTACCTTTTACAAATATATACCATTCAGGTACTAATATGCACCCTTTAGGAGTAAATAAGGTCCAAATGTGCACCTTTTGAAAGGGTACAACACCAAAGTGTTTAGTACTTCAGTAAAAGTGACAAACATATCAAAGATACATAAAGATCAGTGTTAATGGATTTTGATTGACAGTCAATGTTTATTATAACGTTTATTAGTTGGACAAAATTGTTCTGAAAGTGAGTCTAATGATACCGTGTTGATAGTGTTACAATTGTGATGTGGACTTTCCTATTTGAAATGATTAATTGTGATTTATTGTGTTAAAATAACGTTTTGTTTACACAATATATGTGTGTGTGAACTGTTTATGTATATATAAATACACACACACACACTCACGCATGCATATATTAAATTATGATTAAGTTAGTTTATACTTAAAAAAAAAAAAAATAAATAAATAAATAAATAAATAAATAAATATATATATATATATATATATATATATATAAAGTATAAAGTATAAAGTATATGAATATAAATAGATGCATTAAATTATTTTAAAATTCTATACTGTATGTGTGTATTTATATACGTTATAAATATATACACAGCATAAAAAAATGTTATGTAAACAACAACTTTTATTCTGGATGCCATTAATCACGATTATTTGTTTGCCAGCACTAGTTTTAGTATTTATCAATTTAAATCTTTTGTTATTCTCCTTAAACTTATTTTAGTTAGTTGCCAAGGATCCATGTAATAGAATTACAGCTATCTGTCAATGAACAAAAACATTTTTGAGTTAGTTTTAGCTGCCCTAATTGTTGCAGAGAGCACATGGGCGTTCTTTGGGTGCCTTTGGTGCTTCTCATACCCATCAGCCTCCAGGAAGTAACTGGGAGTCTGGCTGGATCAACAAATGCCAGTGTTAAAATCCCTTGGCAGCATGAAAAGGGCACAGAGGGCTCCCTTTGCCAAAATTTGTCTCATCGAACAATTTGGGTAAGAAGGGCTCGGCATGTTTACACATCTTCCCTGTGAAGCATTGACTCACTATACACAGTGATACGTGTCCTGCCCACTATTTCACCCATAGCAAATATTCTTATTTTATGAATAATCTACATTCTCTCTCATTATCTCCCTCTCTTCTCTTACTCTCCCTCTCTCTCTGGAATTAATTAGTAAGGTTGTTAGAGGAAACCTTAAGGCCCATGGCACAGGTTCTGGTTATTTATAAAAGTATATTCGCAACGTCTAATCAGGTACCCAAAAAAACACAAAAGGAAAGGGAAGAACACATATGAAAAATGCTATATTCATGATTTATGGGACTGTTAGAAAGAGAGCTTGCACCTCTCTGTCTGTTCAGTCTTCATCAAAACCAACAAATAAAAAAACAAACCAACCTTTATATCAAAGCGTTATACCACACTCTCTTCAGGCTAAAACATTCAGGGAATTATGGCCCTCCAGAGAATCCTCAACTTACCTCTGTTACTATCTCTTCCCCTGGATGGAAATAAGTGTGTTGGGAGATGATGTGTTAGATGAAATGGGCTGAAGTGCTCTGATGGAAGAGAAGGAGACAGAATGTGGATTAGTGAGATTCACTGCATATTGCCTCATTGTAACAGACCTTAATGTGCTCTCACATTTTTGGTACTCTTCAACAAAGAACAGATAAAATACAGCTATTAGGGGAGCTTGCTAAGGCAATCTTTCTCTGCTTTAATGGTTATGGAGTTCAAAAAACTCTTAACCTAAGTATTAAAATTCAGCACATATCTTATCCTGCACTGTTTGTACTACACTTCAAACGCAGTCATTTTAAAAGACACCTGTGTGTTCAGAAGTTTCACCTGAAGCTGAAAAATAGCAGAGCAATTAGAAAACTGTTGAATTCTTTGAAAGGGTCCAGTTTCGTAGTGCATTGCATTTCAGGTCCTGTGTGAAAGGGCCATCTTGTGTGGAAGAGCGATAGGGTCACATCACAGTGTAGTCAATCACGGCTAGTGTGCTGCAAATACATAGGAGCATTGTGTCTGTCACACGACTCTGTTCCTCTTTCGTGCTTCAACTGATGGTAAATCTAAATACATTATTAACTGTCTTTCTATTAACTTTGAATGCTGAACTCGCGATTACGGTAAGGTGCGTTACATTTCAGAGACATGCTTGTAGTGTTCGGTCAATCACAATGCATTGAATCAGCTGGCCAATCAGAGCAGACTGTGCTTGTCAGAAGGAGGGTCTTTTGAGAGAGACGGGGCACAGATGAGTTACAATAATATGCAGTATTTGAAACATAATGTGTTTTTTGAGCATTAAAGCATGTATTCTGTTACACAAAATAATGATCTTTAAAATAGCATCATATGACCACTTTAATGTTTTGCTCCTCCGATATTTTCCTCTTTTTTATCTTCCATTTCTCTCTATATTGTAGATCTGCTAAATATTTATTCTGTGCACTGAAATTTAGCGCTCTCTTCCCTCTATTGTAAGACACACCCGTTACTGCTGATTGGATTGGGACACGGTCTGACACTGTGGTCAAAAGCATTTTTCAAAAATTGCTTATAGTGCTTATATATAAAATATAAAGCATTTAAGAAAGGAATCAAGCAGTAAAAACGTATTTTATGAGTTGGCAAATTCTTATGAATTTGCACGTTTTAAATTGTATTAACATTTTAAGCAAGTAAGCACGAAGGTCCATCCCTAACCATATACATCACAGGGGCATTTGCAGACTGTACAAAAAATGTATGAATGCAATTTATACAAATTAACCACTAATTTGCCAAAACCTAATATAGGGACAAAATGCCAAGAGACTGTGTTGAATACATAGGGTGAATTTTTAATTTCACGCCAACTTTTGCAGTTCTTCCACACATCATGACATAGATCCACTTCAGCTTTCTGGGGAAAGAGCACGGCAAAATTGAGTGTTGTGTATCTGAGAGAGAGAGAGAGAGAGAGAGAGAAAGAGAGAGAGAGAGAGAGAGAGAGAGACAGGGACGGGTAATGGGAGGAAGCAGTGATCGATGCTCTAGTGCATTACTGATGATTTGCACTCTGCCAGTTAGTGGTTTTTGGACACACAGCCATTAATGAGCCATGTCTGTCCTCACCTCAACCACATACAAACACACTGAGAGTGGACATGGCTTTTAGCTTGACAATGTACACACCCACAGACACACATTACATGCAGAGCACAAATATACTTAATGCACATGCTCCTAAAAGTGGTCACCAAAAGAGCGGTTTAGATGCAGGGAGAAGTGGGATAACTTCATTTGAAAGAATTACAGAGATGAGCTGGGCAGAATGAATTGTGTAAGTATTCCTCCAAACACCCCAGCCCCCTCCAGCAGGCAGAGCCGTGAGTCACTCTTCCCCCTCACTCTCATTTCACTCAGCCCAGCCATGAGCTCCAGCTCTCGGCTCTCAGCTGCTCGACCCAGCAGACACGTGGATGCACAAATACCAGCAGGCGCTTGTTTACCAAAAGAAAGCGAGTGCTTCATGCAAATAAGCTGGGCTCATTTTAACACACCTTTCAGGATGCCTACTATGTCTCATTTCTTGGGTTGGGCAGAATGCAAATCCTCCATTTGGATTTACAATATGGAAATCACCTAAGCCTGTGTTTAGTTGGATTGATTCTGTCCAGATTTGAGCACAGCTTGTGTATCGGCCTGGATTTCTGCATTGGGAGAGTGAATCACCACCCACTAGTAATCACCTCTGAATTCACGTACAGTCACAGTGTTCTTCCCGTGTTCTACACCCACAGCCAACCTACAGCTGACCATCTCCTTATGGAGCTCACACACACATAAATTTTTGTTTTAAATAAAAATAAATCAATACATTTTCATAATACTATACTGACTAAATACTACTACTAATAATAACAATAATAGGTTAATACCTCAAACAAAAAAAATAATAACAGTATTTCTTAATATTTGTATAAAATATGGCTACATATCTAATACTAATCAAAAACCTTTCCATGTGATGAAATTAATAATTATTTGGATAATAATAATATAATAATTATTATAAATATTTACAAGCGCAAATAAATAAATGAAAAAGTATGTATTTAAGACACAGGTCTTAAATGTGCGTCAGACAAATACAACCATATTCGCTAAAAAGTATGCAGTGGTGCTGTAAAAGGCTTTTGTCATTATGAATTAAACCAGCACTATTTACATAAGATGAGAGCTGATTATGGCTGCGAGTCTTTGGAGAGCAGTATGTTCTCTCTGGTTTGAACCCACAAAAAACAGGGCCTTGATGTGCTACTTAAAGAACTCTCAGCTGACTCATCAGCTTCATTCCAACTGAAGCACAGACAAGTGTGAATATGACTAACACTGCTTGTAGATCTGACAGTCAAACATTTATCAAAGACCAACATCAGTAAAAGTTCTTCTCTGCTACAGCCCGGAGTTGGAAAAAGGGCCAGGTGTAACTCTTAGACCACATTTGAATCCATCTGTATTCTCCCTCTCCTTCCTCGCATCAGTGCTGCTGACTTTCCTCACCTGACCTCTCTCTGCCAATTTTGAATAAATCTGTTTATTTATTTCACCTCACCTGTCTTTTGGGATTTATTAGTTTCCTCACAAAGCTTGGTGCAGTGTATTCTCAGAAGTTGCTACAGGATTTGGTCAAAATTAGGAGGCAGCAAAATTAAGTTTTTGGAACAGAGTAAGACTTTGTGTCCCGAGTCAGAAGAATCAAAAACCCACCAGCGCTTTCCACAGTCCATAGGCCATTTGTGCTCCAAATTGCTTTCTGTAAAGTCAGAAAAGAGAATAACAATTATTATTATGCATATAATATTTTATTTAATATTTTAAATATATATCTGTGCCTGACAGGCTTAATTAATAGCCAATAATATAATATAGTAATACATCAATAATAAAATGCACAATGTCTTAGGCGAAAACTATATTATTGTTGTTGTCATTATAATTATTATTATTTCTATGTTTTATTCTTATATTGTTATTACGAATATTATATATATGGCCATCTTACTATGCTTTACACGCTTAAATAATAATATAATACAATGCAATTTAATATAAAATATCAAGTGCATACATTATTATTATGTATCATTACTGAATATGATATATCCATATGCTTTTATAATATAAAAAATGCTTACACTACGATCATTATTATTATAATGCATGATGCTTTAGGGGCTTAAATTAACATACAAATAACATATATAAATACTTTTTAATACATATTTAAAAGCAAAAAAAAACACATATATATTTGTATAGGCTACATATATACAAAGAATATATTTATTAAAAACTAAATAAAATAAATGTAAGGGCTACAACTCAGAGGTACAGATATTAAACGGTTGTGCTTTTTATATGTGATGATGTGCTGTAAACAGAATATTAATAAGTAAAATATGCACTTTGTCCGACTGTAAAGTGTTTTACATTGGTGATGATTCAAGAAGCGATCAAACCACTCCCATGGATGAGAGGAGAAGAGCAGCTGGACAGTATGGACCTCACCTGCCCCAGTGACCCACTAACCAGGAATAGTCCAGCGTGACCAGCACAAGGATGGGCATTTCCTCCCCTCATAACTACATAACAGTGAAGCATTAATAAAAACACATTCAGATCAGACTAACTTCTGTGACTCAGTAAGTCATGTGTGTGTATCAACCGCATGTGCACGAGTTTCCCATTGTTATCACCAGAACACCAGATGATGTATCTCAGTCGTCACTGCCATAACAAAAGGTCTCAGCATTTTCTGTATAGTCATTCAATTTTTCAAATACAGAACAACAGTTACAATCTCACATGGAGATTCTGAGAGAAGGCGTACAGTTGCT
The DNA here is from genome assembly GCA_032357475.1 of Enteromius thamalakanensis. Classification (NCBI taxonomy): domain Eukaryota; kingdom Metazoa; phylum Chordata; class Actinopteri; order Cypriniformes; family Cyprinidae; genus Enteromius; species Enteromius thamalakanensis. The sequence goes on from JAUCMT010000021.1 coordinate 7,275,704, forward strand.
GTCCAATCATGTGTCTTGTTATTTAAAGGCAACCTAACAGCGGCTCTCGTTTAGTGCAGTCAGCTGGACACAAGCAGTTGTGTCAGATGCAGAGAACATTGCTTGACCAACAGGAACAATGTCTCATATCCATGGCAAGATTTTCAGCAGTTTTTACACACAGCTAGGGGCTTACATAACGGAGTTATTCAGCGCTTGGCAGTACTTCATTTTGGATGCAGTACTGTGCTGTTCTTATCACTGCTCCACCTTTACATGAAACAACACACTCGCTGGGATCAGCAATAATGAGGGCCTGGCAGAGTAGTTCGGTGAGATCTAGCTGTGAATTTTGCTTGTCAACTTATCATCTAGATACAATTATTGGGTAAGAGTTCCTTTCGAAAGTGAAAGAATAGGAGCGCCAATAAGAACGCCTTGGAAATAGCAATAATCAGGAATGTTTTGCAATGTGTGTCATCATTTTCCGGCAAAGATGTAATTACTACCATGATTTCCAACAAGTTATTATTTTCTTTGTATAGCAAGTAAACATTTCACAAAACATTTTGTAAAATTTACATACTGTTTAGAGTGAGTATGATTTAAAAAAATCTATTTAGAAGGTCACATTACATTGATAAACAGTAGCAGTAAAAGGTTGAATAATTCTATATCAAGTAGAAGCTGTCCTTTTCAACTATTGATCAAAAGAAAGTTTCCACAAAAACTTTAAGCAACATAAATGTTTTCAATATTGATATTTAAAAAAAAGCTTAATGACCATCAAATTAACATATTAGAGTGATTTCTGAAAGATCATTGAAGACTGGACTAATGGATGCTAAATTTCAGTTTTACCATCAGGAATAAATAAAACTATGAAATATATTACAATTGAATCTGTAATAACATTTCCCAGTTTTACTAAATAGTTTTTAGCAAATAAATACAGCCTGGTTGAGCCTAAGAAACTTCTTTAACCTTACAAATGTTAAGTATAAAAAATACAAAAAGTTAAAACAATATTATAAATGCAAATCTAAAAACTATAAAGCTAAATTGAGTAAAATTTTAGAAACCTGAACAGAATAAAATGCTTGAATCTGCAAACTCAGTGTGTATTAGCATTCATTCGAATTTCCAATGACCATCACATGCTTGTATCGTGCCATTTTAGGTTTCAGAACAGTGTTCATAATAAATATGCAGCATTACATCATCAAAGTGTGCATTCGGAGGAGGACTGCGAGGGCTCAGGCCAGCGTTTGAGGCTGGGCCAACATGTTTTCTTCTTTATATCACTTATTGTCCATCTGCATCCCTGCTTTATGCAATACTTTTGTAAACCCCAATCTGTTGGAGCGGGCCCACTTGAGGATTGTGAGAGGAACACAAAGTGAGGATGTATCTGCATGAAATGAGGCAGTAGAAGCTCATGAAGCAAACACTAAACAGCTGTGGCCCACAATCATGTGCCGACGGCTGTTTACTTAATTCATAATCAACCGAAAATACCAGCACACGCGTACCAATGTTCTCCTGAAAGCGGACCAGCGCGGCGGTTCGAAATAATAGTAACAAGGTAACAAAATTAAAGAATTCCTCATGAGTCAGTGATAACATTCACACGAACATAAATTGGCACATGCAAATTTGGTTTCATCTTGTTTATTCCGTTTGTTGCGCTTTTGACCCAATTAGAGGCTCTTCTCGATCTCTAAACCAATCGGATCCATCCTTGAGTTAGGAATCCCCGTTGCCCTAGCAACTGTGAGGTCACTGAAACAGATGGGGGGGGGGGGGGGTGCTTGGTCGTAAGGTTGTAAACGCAGTTTCTCTCCCTTGACAGTACAGCTGCTGTGCAAGTGTTTGATGCATGCATGCATTCATTAGCGCAGGCATACAGGAAGGAACAGAGGGAGACAGGAATCCATTGAGGCAGATGTGCGTTGAAAAGAAATATCTCACTCCCGTCCTTGCAAAGCCAGTCTCTCGCTACTGATGACCGAAATCAGGGCAGATCTGATTGCTTATGATTAAACTTCTCGGCCGTGAGTGATAACTGCAGCCTGCACACATCAAAAGAGAAAAGCAAAGCAAGGTGATGAAACTCCTCCAGCCTGACCTATTATTATTCACTGAGAGAATTCGCTCTCATCCATGTTTTAAACTCCCATCTCTCTCCCACAAAGAAAAGCACTCGCTCAAGCTGAAATGTTAATGACGACGCCAACAAATGAATCGCAAAAACAGTCCTTGCACGGTTCTTGAAGTCAGGTGACCAAGTTGAATAAAGGAGGACTGGATTATGGAACGAGAGCAGATGAAAGGGAGAAAGCCGAGCAGAAGTGGAGACCAGGGCAGCGGAGTTGAAAAGCGAGCAGAGTGGGGGCGTATAGAGCTGTCATTTCATCTTAGATTTTGCTCTCTCCTTGTCTCCACTCGTCTTGCTTGGTGAAATGTTAATCTGGCATGGAGTGGAAAACAGCACAGAAGATCAAAAATAGGTCAGAGGGAAAGAAAAGAAAGGGGGAGGAGAGAGAAAGAGGATGATCAAGCTTCAGAAGATGTTCAGAAGATATTTACTGAGCACATGCTGACAGACACTGAAATGGACATTTCAGCTACTTTCTGTATTAAAAAAAAAAAAACATACACAACTGCTATAAAATTCTAGTAGTTTCTGACGGTTTTCGACTCATAATGGGTCGCAGGTCTGTTCTGACAGGGTCAAGAAGAGCCAAATGCAAATAATAAATAGGTAACTTATCGTATTGCAAATTTTTCGACTTTTAAAATGTGAGGGGAAAACGCTTCACAGTGCAAATTTGCAAAAAATGCAAATTCATCTGTCAAACCAGCCAAATTAGGCGAATGGTTGACGTGGCCTTATCCACAAAAACCTTGAACAAAATGACACAAGGTGAAAGAAAACATTGCATGCTACATTAAATATGGTTATGCTTTTCTGTGCTACGTCTCCAACGTCAAACTGGTTACTGAAGCAAAACAGTTTTGCTATTTTCTTGTCTCTTTAAAAAAAGGAATACAGCTCAAAATTGCACATACATATGCATATATACATATATGTAAGCAGGTATGTAAAATGTTGGAAAGATCAATTCTCGTTATTCTGCTTCATAATGCTATTGTGTATGGCTTCACATAGCAAGTACAAATTGCTTTCCTTTTCCACTTGTTTCGTTCCACTGCTCATTCTGAGCATCTTAGGATGTGCTCTGTGCGGATCATAATTTCTCCTCCTCTCACTCTCTGTCTGTCCCTGACTGCAGAGCTAGTAGGACAGCAGGGGGTTGGGAGGCAGTCCTTAGACTGCATTGCTTACACATTGAGTGGAGGAGGGAAGCAAAAGAGGTTAAAGATAATAAGGAGTTACTTTGAACAACAAACCTGCTGAGACAGGAAGTATGGGCACACATGCATACACTCGTCACACACATGCAGAAACATCTCACACTGCATCCCGAAGACTTCGGTCTCCTTCACAGAGCTCTTTAGTGCCCTCTGCTGGATGAGACGATCAAAGATCTACATCTGCCACTGCTGACTGAGAGACTGCTAAACGTCAGATTTCATGAAACAGCACCAACACCACTCCACTAATAAAAGCAGAGAGTTTCACGCATGCACTTGAACCGTAAGTGTACTCCATCTGCAGTCTGGTGAGGTAAAACACTTAGCCTAATTTAAAGAGATAGTCCACCCAAATTCTGCCAACAATTAATCACCCTCATGTCATTACAAAAGCGTATGACTTATTTTCTTCTGTGGAATATAACAAAAGGTATTGTTAAGAATGTAGATTTTTTACAAATATATCTGTCTATATATGTCTATATATCAGAGGAGAAAGAAAAGTCACAGTTTCTATTTTACGCAAACATAGTAGGAAGGGATAGTAGGAATAGGTGTCAATCAAAATTTGAAAATATAGCTATTGGTTTATAAAGGGACGTAAATGATACAGAAAACTAAATGTTCATACACATCTATGCTAGCTGAGCTGGTCCCATTGAAATGAATGGAAATGCTAATCAACACACAAAAACAGCTAGCTAAATATGGGGATGCTTTTCTGGAATTCCAGAAAAAGCAAAGTGTAAAATGTTTTGTGTGCATTTTATGTGTAAAATTGCACATATTTCCATCCTCCACACAGTATTTTCTATGCGCTCGTTTTTTCTGCATATTTCCATCAACATGCTATTTCATTAAAATGAACACTAATACCCAGAAACATCAGATGTGACCAAATGTTCTCTTGGCTCCCCTGTGACGTCATAATCGCAAGTTGAACCATTTTATTATCTGAAAGCAATTTGCTATTCACCTATTTTTAATTTGTATTGCTCGCATGTATGTGTGCTGCAAAAGCCTGGCTCGTAATGCAGCGCTAATGTAATCCAACTCTTCTGCACTCACTGACCCCCATTATGAAACTAAAAATGTGTGAAGAGAAGCATTTCCTTCAAAGGAGGCCAGTCTCCTCCCCTGTTTCTCTGCTCCTAAGCTTCTTGTCCATCCAGCTTTATCTCAATCTCCTTCCCCAGCTTCCTTCTTCCCCATCCCCAGCTGCTCATGCAATCCCCGGCTCTGTAGGCCCACTCGGAGAGGTCATACTCTTCCATCTCCTTAATCACACCCATCCACCGCAACCTCCTGCAGAGAGAAAGATGAATATGTATTTTACTGTCACTCCCCTGTTCACACCGAAATGAGCAGCCGTGGCTTTCTCACCATTCCCGGAGGTAGAGAAACTGAGCCTTTCCAAAGTTCAAGACAAAGTGACACGTCCAAGGCCACCTTTTCTCCCTCAACACTCACTCACACATACATACACACACACACCTCTCTCTGGTTTTAGCACTAATTATACTGAGAAGTAGGCTGCTGTTCTAGTTCAGAGCACCCAAGTGGGTGGCCTGATTCACCATCACTGGGCGTGGAGAGGACAGGAGGGGGTGAGAGAGAGAGAGAGAGAGAGAGAAAGCTCATGGCATAATGTGATGAGGGAGATGATAAGCATGGTCCTGCAGAGCAGTGAGGTGTGCTGGAAACTGTTTGCTTACTGCAGTGATCTTCTGAGATATGGTATTTGTGCAAATTTCTAAGCTAAAAGGACCTTCAGTTTTACCAGCGTAAAATCGTACATTCAAGTGCGGCCTCTTCTAAAGAGTAACCAGGGCAGCCTGGTGTAAAGGAGGCCAGCTGGTGGGTAGGTAAACCTCACTCCCCTTATTTCTAGTGACTGACGCTAGAGGCTTCTTGTTAGCACACCCAGCTCCCGTGCCTGAAACGTCAGCTCGAATCCTGCTTGAAGCAAGTGAAGCGAGTAGAAGCGGAGGGGTTACGCTGGTGCCGTGACCCGGATGAGAGTGAGGTTTAGAAGATGAGTGTAACAAAGGCAAGCTGGTAAGAGTAGTGTGGGTAAACCTCACTCTCCTGATCTTAAATGATTAAGTGAATGACGAGGGCGACTGCAGTCTATGTCGGAAACATCGGATCAATCCCATTCAGAACGAGTAATCAAACGAATTACTGTTCGTTTGATTAAATGTCGCATTACTATAATTTATTATAATATTATTCGCATTTTTCAGTCCATCTCAATGGATGAAAGTGTAGCTGTATTTGACGTAACGTTACCATAAACTCTGTGAAGACGCACGAGTTCTTTTTGAAAGATGAAGAGTTAGAGTCTTTCACGACATGCAGATTTGACGCGCTACATGCAAACTATGTTCTTTGTTGTATTTTCCTGTCAAAATAACGGATATCATTTCTCACCTTTTAATAACTGCCGGGTTCTCTGGTAGTGGGCGGGACTAATGCGCTAATGACAATCTTATTGGCTGACGCTCACCTATTGCTGTCCCTGTCCCTATTTCAACAAACCAATTCGAGCGAACGCAGACTACGTGATTAATATACATGAACCCTGCAGCTCATTAATACTTAGTGCGTTTAAGTTTGTTATTCGTAGTAGTTTTGTTATCTTATAATTCTTTGCCTCGGGTTTTATAGAAACATTAAATGATAAACAAGCACCACCAGTTAGTTTAATTAATTTAGCATTTAATATTGGGAGCATCCCAGTTTGCCATTTGATTTTAACTTACTTTTTTGAGTTACTTTCCCTGGTATTTAGTTACTTTTATAAGGCTGTAACTCAGTTACTATTTGTGATAAGTAACTAGTAACTATAACTAATTCGTTTTTTAAAGTAATGTGCCCAACACCGGAGGCGAGTACAACATTAGCCAAAAAGCAGTTACACTAGCAAGTACTTAGTGCATAAACAACCACCTAGAAAATCCTAACAATGTATTAGCCTATCATCTAAGTCTGGGAAACAAATGTAAATTTCCCAAATTCAATTGATTAACATTTTTTATGTAACAATATTGATTCTTAAATCCCAAGAATAAAAACAGAACATTGTAGTCCGGCTCTCACCTAAAAATATCAACAAAGCTTTGTGCATACTTTTGATATGAAACCGTCTCAGATTTAAAATTCTGCCCATTTTTTTGCAACATTTAAACAATAAGCATATTGTTGCTGTTTAATGTGAAGTAGTAGAAAGACATTCAGAAGGTCTGGATGTGGCTTTCATTGGCCAAGGCCCGACCCATGAGGCCGTTTGATAAACATGTCAAAAAACCAATCACAGTTCATTTTGTTTCAGCGTCATGGTACGGGACAGGAAAATATTGCCACAATAACACAAAGGTGTGTAAAACTCTCTGACTTATTTTAAAGATTATTAAAGATTATGCCACAATTTTTTCATATTTCCTGTTATCCTGATAAATTGTCACAGCTGTAAACAGCATTCTTCTTTAGTGAGGGGTTTGGCTCCACAGTATCTTTGTTTCCAGGTGGAACGACGGAATTGTATAATTAAACCAATCCGATGACGACTTCGAAGCTCCGGAAATGTTTCCAGATAAGTGTTCTATATGCATTCAGCCAAAACTCCATGGACGTGACATCTGAGGCTAAGTCTAAATGTGGAGTGACATTGCTATAGTGTCTCAGTTCAAGAGAAGCGACTGTGTGTAAACTGCTCGTTTAACCAGGTACAGCATGAAAAAAAAAATCACATGAGCATTCGAAGTTATGTTAAATTAACGAAGTATACGAAATTCATATCTTGTCTCATGTAACCGCTCAATCAGCATTCCACCCTCATGTACATAATATCAGGTAATGTCATATGTCATATTTTACATTTGTTGAGCAAGAACTCAGTTACTAAAAAACCCATAGAAGAGCATTTTGCTATATGCAGCAAATAAGTAACGTATATTTTAATTTTCACTGTTCTTCAATATCTAAGTCATGTTTCATTCAGAATTTATATTTGAATACATTCATGGCCGCCAGCATTTAAATGTTTATATTTGGTATATAAACAGACTTTAAACTAGGTCCCACTTTTTTTTTACTGCTACTGAGTTGGGATATGGGTAATAATAGGGACAGGTTTGGTGGTATGTGGAAGTGTAAGGGTGGGTTAAGATGTAAGGGATTGGTCAACAGTGTAATTACATGCAGGTATTTTAAATAATACAAGTACAAAGTCAAAACATGTATCACAAGAAAATAGTGTTAATACACAGTCCTAACCATCCTAGCAACCACCTAGATAACAATAGCAACCACTGTAACTATCCAGAACAACTAAGCAATGCACTAGCAATTAACCATAATATCCTAGCAGCCAACCAGAGATCCTTCAAATATTCTGCAGGCCCAAATACATACATACTATAAAATAGATAAAAATAAGATGTTTAGTTCACAGAGAATCACTCCCATCAAGTGCATGAGTCTGTCATGTACCCGGACAATATTTATGTCAGACCAACTGTAGTCATCCAAATTAAAACATGCTGTAGGGCAGATCCGGAAAAAAAGACCCCAATGAAAAGAGCCTTGAGTTGAAACAAATGAAGACGAATCAAGAAAGACAGACAGAAAGAGAGAGGATTTGCATAACCATGAGCAGCTTCTGGTGAAGCGCTGGTTGCTAAGCAACAGCATCCGAGCAGCAGCTGCATTGCGACATAGAGTTGAGAACACTTAGTCTGTAGTTGACCACTCTCTCCCCATGTGACATGCTTTCCACAAAGTCATGTCTTTGAACTCAAACCAGGTTTCAGAGAAGACCTGAAAAAATATATTCCTACCACAGTGAAAAGACTCTGGTGCAGGCATACAGTGTGCAGATCATGGACTAGTCTGGTGTGTGAGCTGTTATGCTGAGTCACACTGAGCCAATGAGTGAAGAGTTGAACTCATCATGTATCATGTAGGAGAGAGGGAGAAGGGATAAAGAGAGGGTGGGAATGATATAATCAGGGCAGGAGAGAGAGAGATCTTAGTCATTTTATATTGTGTAAGCTTCCCATCCCTAGAAAATTTCAGCACACTAAATATCCAAATGGTTTGTTCCACATAAACCTGCCATGCATACCAGGGCTGGGTAATTTCGGTCCTGGAGGGCTGGGGTCCTGCAGAGTTTAGCTCCAACCCTAAACAAACACACCTGAAGAAGCTAACTAATGTCTTCAAGATCACTAGAAAGTTACAGGCAGGTGTGTTTGATTAGGGTGGGAGCTAAACTCTGCAGGTCCAAGGTTGCCCACCCCTGACGTATACCAATAAGCAAAATATTAGATAGAACATGGGTCAAAGAGATGTGGCATCAGAGAAACCTGCAGCTCTTCACCTCCTAATTGAGACAGGGCAGTGGTGACTGTCTTTTCCTATTAAACTGTAGCGACACCTGCTGGTTACAAACGGAAACACAGGAATAATTAAGACCTCGAGACCACTGTAATATATTAAGAGATAACTTTAAACGACATTAAACTTTACTTGTCTTCATGTCTTTTCATGACTGGAATGTGACTCTTCAAAAGATTGCTGAACCCCCCATGAATGCAGTTTATGACTTCATGCGCTAAAATCCTCTAATGCAAGTATTTTTGTGCGAAGAACATGTCGAAATGTAACTGTTATATATTTAGAAATTTAATTCCAGTTAACCCTGTGGACGCTGCCACCAAGTCAATCAACAAGGTAAACCTGAGAAAGAGATTCTGATTCTAAAATAAAGGGACGAAACTGAAACAAACGGTTTATTAGAGGGGTCATGGACTAAGAAATCTAAAAATAAAGGGGGGGCATCTACAGTGCAGATTTTGTGATAGCACAAATTTCTCTTCGGTGTCCACACATGGGGCCTCATTTATGAAGCGTGTTTGTTACATCAGGAGCTGAGTAGACATACATACTTTTTGGAAATTGGGACTTTATGTGCATTTATCATTGTGTGAATCACACGTAAGCATATTTGAGAGATGCTTATAAGATCAAATATAGGACTCTTTCTGTGCAACTTTTTATAAATTAGGCCGTAGAACTTAAGACCTGCTCCTGTCAGTGACTGTCTGTGTGTGTGTGTGTGTGTGTGTGAACAATTGAGCTACATCTCAGTGTTGGCATGAACGGATTCTAAGAACCCTTAATCAATAGAACACCATAGACTTCTCAGAAGTTACTGTATCGAGTTACATCCAGCAAAAAGCAGACCCCTTTAAAAAACAAAACAAAACATAATTTCTAAAAGACAACTTTGATGTGGATTGTTTGATGAATAGGTCCACTGCCTATAATACGCGTGTCTTACCGACCCCAGACAGACATGGCATGCAGAGGAGAGAATGAAAAATTGCTCTGAAAACTTACTTATATTGGTTGTTACAATGAAACAAGGTTCTCACCTTGTTATTAAACTGGATGACAAGACCAGATGTCACTTGAACAGAGTTATTCCATTGTGGCTAACACGAGACCATGAGAACCTTACTGTGAACTTCTAAATGTTGGCAAGGCCCAGATGTCTGGGTATATTTATAGTGCAGTACAGTGTCTTCAAGGCAGACTCCAACCACACTGAACTCCTGCAGGTCCCTACACATTTACCCACTGACCTGAAGCGTCCTTAACTCCTGAGGACTGAAAACACATGGAACATAGGTTAATGCAAAATGGCTAAGAAGCGTATTACATAATACTGGTTTGATATGGCTAGTGCATTAAATTGAGATTGCATCACCTTTATCCACCTACCTCCCATCTTTCATCTCCTCTTCAATCAGTGCAACCTTTCAGTTTTTAAAAAGACGTGCTGTGGACTAACAGAGCCCACTTACTAATTTAGCTGATTTAACAGAACTCGTTGCATGACCACCTGACAACCTTCAGTCTTAAGGGTGCTGTGTAAGTTTTTGACAAAAAAAATAACATGTTTGTAGATATTTAGGAAATGTATATCTAGCTTCCATCTCATCTCATCTCATCTCATCTCATCTCATCTCATTAGCTGTGCAACCTAAGTTTTGTCGCTTGATATTAAAAATGTGCGTGTCTTATCATATCAATGTCTTATGAACTCACTGGTTGGTAGAGCAGTTTTAACGTTTAACCAATCCTTTTTTATTTACAGCGTCTAACGAACCAGAGACCTCACCGATAGTTTTAGCCAGTAAAGAAAAAGGTAGCCAGTAATTCCAGCGTAAACCGACAATGTTACATGCTGCACCTTTAGGAGTCATGAAAGATCCCTTTACTCAGTGCCTAATGAAATGTAACACATTATCATCTTAATTTCTCTATCGAATTAATTTTTTTAAAACATGTTAGCACAATGCTAAGCTTAGACACTGCTAGGCATGAGATAACTAAAAACATTATTAAGATTAAGAACTATTTTGGCAACCTAAATCTCTCTAAAACCAAGCTAAAAAAATGGAGGTGACCTCCTCAAATATTTAAAATATAAAATATATTTTTTTCATACCACAAATTTGATAGATTTTGGTTATTATTAATCCTTGTAGAAGCAACCTGGCATCAACCACAAAAAAAAAGGAAACGGGAGAAAGCAAATTACACATACGACACTTTTATTTTTGAATATTAAGACAATGAAGCATAAGCCAAGAGCACCAAGAGTGACAGGTACTGGTGAAAGAGGGGCATGCGGAGCTGCAACCCTCTGCCCCCCAAAAACAGCAAACTGTAACCCAAAGTCAAACAAATAATACAACAGAGCAACTTAGTAACAGCCTGGGAGTAGGGACTATTAACTGTACTGTACATTAGAGAGAGAATGAAGGAAAGATAAGAGAAAAGACATCAAGTGCGTGTAATTACATCGTACAGTACAAACCTTGGGCAGTGTATAAAAAAAAAAAGAAATAAGAATTGAAACATAGAATATGTTGAGAGTGATAACCACAACACTCCAGATATTCCATGGTGCATGTTTCAGCAAGTGTTTTGAGGGGCTAGTCCCAAGGGTCCAATCAGAAATGGGTGGCGCAAAAGTCATCCCAGTCCTAAATATCACCTTCAGCCCCTTTATCTAAAACCAATGTGCATACAGAGCTTTACAGTAACATAGTTACCATGATAATGCTTGTGATTTATTGAATCTGAAACCGATTCAACAAAAAGTGCCCCTATTATGCCCTAATATGATCTTTCATGCAGTGTGTCATGTAGCTGTATGTGAACATAAACTATCTGCAAAGTTGTGACGCCGACAGTGCAGGACTCATCAGGCTCACATTCATCTAAACCACTCGTCAGCAATTCGAATCTTTTTCTGTTACGGATCCACGTCACTAAGTAACACATTTGCATAATGTCTGCCCATGTTCTATGTTGTAAACAACTTGCCCCGCCCACAAACAGCATTTCCATGTTTCGTTGCCGACACGCTGTAGCGGTAGACCAATCATAAAGGACTGCTCCATCTGACCAATCACAGCCGTGGGGGCTAACGGAGAGGCAGGGTTTAGACAGACTAATTCTTTCGAACTGCTTCTCACGAGTCGTTTTACGAATCATTTAAAAATGCGGTAAAATTAAATCTATTTAAGTGTTTTTTGACCTTGCATACATATAAACCTGTTTTAAGAGACTATGTGGGCAACCTTTAAAATGGCATAATAGGGGCACTTTAATACAAGTCAGAAATCCAGTCAGTCTTTTACCTCTTTTAGTTTGTGTAGAGAAACGTATCAAATATCACTGAACAGAAAACCTTTCCTGTTGGTAATGTGCAAGGGCCCTGCACACAAAATGATTTCCTCTCTTATTTTAGAATGCAGTTTTGTTATTTTCTTAAGGAAGTTCCAGCTAGCGTACATCGTGTGAGGCCACACGCTACCAATCTACGTCTTAATATCATATCTGAGAATCTCGACCTTTCATCTTGTTTTATGATTTGCGATAGTCTCCATCCATGCTGACTGATCAACTTGAGTCAATCATACACCTGATGGTCTATAAATATTTCATCTTTATCTGAGTGATTAAATTGGGTGCTAAAATATGGGGAATAAAAAGCTTTGTCCAAGCTAATTTCTTTGAGATTTTTTACTTTCTTGTTGCATACAACTACACTTTAAAAAAACAAAACAAATAAAACTAATGCATATGTTTATGTTGCATTTTCTACAAAGGAAAAGTGTGTTTTAATTTGCTGCAACATGCAAATTATCCAGATTAGGGATTTTAAAGAAAGGGTAGGAAAATTTAAGAAAAGGCACTTCTGAAAGTTAATAAATCCATACAGTGAGCCAATTAGCACCTTTGGGGTCTTAAACAAGGCCCTTTTTACCTTTTAAAATGTTTATCTTTTTTTGTAATCATTTTGTAAGGATGGTATTCGCATTGACAGCTTTTCACCAAACATAAACCTTTGGTCACATTAATCTATAGTTTCTCTCTTATACCTTTATGACACATTGCACCATGTCCATTATTCTCATGTTGTGAACAATGATCCTAACCTGAAGACAATTTCAAAGGAGACCGACTTCACAGACAATTCATATCAGTTTTCACATGGGTCACCATTAGAGCTAAGCCCGAGAACATTATTGCATTTCTTTACAGTTACTAATATTAAAAATATTTAATTTTGAAATCTGTATCTATCTATACAGATAGATATCTATTTCATTTATGTCTTTAGCAAAACGAGGGAAAACCGGGGAAGAGAGAAGAGGCACAAGGGCTCCCTCTCTGCCCCATTTTGACTGAGCAAATGTTCCGCCCCTGATGAAAATTGGTACACACAGATATAGGTAGGTACACGTCAAGTTTCATGAGTTAGTGCAGTGAGGAGTGTCTGGAGCGAAGCCAAGCATGACACTTTTACAGGTGAGCGGTAAGCAGGACAGCTGGCCCCTTCAGATGCCATGTCAACCTGCTTCACAACCTCCATCTAAGCCAAGGCTCTTTCTAAATTGCACTAAATTCACCCACACCTTACAGAAGAGAGAGGAGGTGAAGGAGAACAAACCACACAGTGGTGAGTCAGCGCCGCCCCAAAGTTCACTCCTCAATTCTTTGAATTCTTCCCAGGATGATCCTGACATCCTTTCTTGTGCGAGGAAAAGAGAATCAACGGGGTAATGTGCAGGAAGACAACTTTAAATGCATCAGGATAGACTGGATTAGTGTTGACTGGGAGGAACGGATAACACAAAACATTTGATGTCAGCAGAAGTCTCTTGCAGTTGACAGGGAGGTCGGGGCAGTGCAACACACTCACACAAGCACACAAAGCTGGTTATAGTCGCACGGTACCACACTGCTGTTTAGGTGTTGCGAGCCTGAGCTTAACATTTGGCAGTTCTACCTGATTTCAACTGAAAACAAGTCAGAATGATGTGGGAATTGATAGTCATATCCTTAGCAGTACTCAAAATACATCAGCACCAGGCGCATGATGTCTCACAGCGCCATTGGCACTCAGTGCAGGAACAGTCATTGGAAAACACGTCTTTCCAATTGGACCACTGTTAGTAACACATCCACTAAATGCACCATATGATGAACTAAAAGCTTTAGATGTATGAAGGCACACTGCTTAGGTGATCCAGGACTTTGAGACTAAACAGATGGGGCAAACAGTACGAAAGTTAGAAATCGGCCTTTTCCTTTTTCCAGTACCCATCAGAAACACCTGTGGCATTTGAATTTAGTCAAAGAAATTCAAGTGCTGATATGGCTGATTCTAAAGTGATAAAGAAGCTGGTCTTGGCCTAGGGGCCAATAATGTGATTATACTCTATTATATAAATACAATTATTCCTCCTAGTTGCTTTCAGAAAAAGAATCTGATAATGTACTACAGATCATTAAAGAGAGAGTTCAATCAAAAGAAAAAGAAAAGAAAATTCTGTCTGCAATTACTCTCACTCATGTTATTCCGAACCTGTAAGACCTTTGTTCATTTTCAGAACACAAATGATGGTATTTCTGATGAAATCCGATACAACAAAACAACTACCATGTTTAAGACCTAAAAGGTATTAGACTTTAAAATAATGAATGTTAAATCTTAAATTTCATGGAGCTACGAGAAAACAGTTTTTTGTTTTCTTTGCGCATAAAAGTATTCTCGCAGTTTCGTGAAATTACAGCTGAAGCGCTGATGTCCTTAAGAGCTTTCTGGGCATTGAAAGTGATAGTTTTGTTGCTCTCTATGCAGGGTCAGAAAGCTCTTGGATTTCATCATCCAAAAAGAAAAAAAAATATCTTAATCTCTGTTCTGAAGAGGAACAGTCTTACAGTGTTGGAATGACATGTAGGTAATTAATGGCAGAATTTTCCTTTAAGTCTATTAAATCATCCCAAAATCAAGCCAAACAAACCAGCTTGATCCAAATCCAATGGCACCTGAAAACTTACTCTATCCTCTCTAGAACTTTGAGCAGAGAGTGTTCATTCCTATATAGGAGGGTGTTTATGCTTAAAAGCAATGGTCCCAGTGTAGCAGGTTTACGTATTGCCTCTGCTTTATCCACTTACATAAGCACAGTTAAGTTAAAGTGCTCTCAACCAGCGCCCAACTGCCAGGGCACTGATAGACCATTCAAATCAATACAAAAAAAAGAGACGATACAGAATTAGTCACCCCCCCCCTGTGCAATTAGTGGTAGGAATTAATGATTACAAAATATATTGACTGCAACAGAATGCAGAGTGCGAGTAACTATGTTTTTTGAAAACCAAGCGGTCTTACATCACACCGTGCCACTTTGTGCACATCATTATCATCACTTCCTGGAAGCAGAACGTCACAGAACCCTTCTCTCCACTGCAAAGCATTCCCAAAAGCTGTCTGGACACACAGTTTAAGGTCAATCCATCTTTCATGATTTCTCAGTCTCGTTTTCTGCAAGCAGGGTGAAAGGCTTTCTATGTCCTGCTCTAGAATGCCGCCTCCTCAAACGACGGAATGAGCGCAGAATGTTACCATAGGAGCCTCTGACAGAGCACCCTGAAAGCTAAGGATGATGAAAGAAGCAGTATTTGAACATCACCACTTCCCCTCCTCTCAAGATTTGTCTGCAAGGTTACTTTGAATAAACATGAACAATCCATATTTAACGCAAGGGAATTGAGGGCAGGTGAACGGTACAACACAAATAAAGTGAAATGGCTATAAACCACATAGTCAAGCAGTGAAAGAGTGGAGGGGTATGAAAATATCTGTATCTGCAGATTACCCCACAGCCATGGAAATTGAGGGAAAAGGGAAAATGAGACTAAGACCTCTGCTGCTGCTTCCTAGTCCAGAAGCTGTAATGAAATGTGTACACTGAAGAGATATTGTATACGTAATTTCTTTTGTTTGTTAGAGTGATAACAAAAAAATGATAGAAACTTATAGTGTTCAGTTTCAGGTCCCTCTTTTCAACTCCAAACATCCAACCCCTTTCCCCAACCAAAAAAAACTTTAATTCCTCCACCTCTGCAAAGTGCTAAATGGACTACTCCCATTGGAGAGCTGAGAAGTATCTGCCCTGCCTCACTTGGCCTTGACTGGCTCCCTCTCAAGCCAGCGTACACGCACCCTCTGCTTATAGTGATACTCCCTGAGGTAGTCCTGCAGAGCAGGGGGCAGTGGCAGTGCCCCAATGCCATCGTAGGGGATCCCACTGCAAATGGCTGATCGAGCCAGGCTTTGCAGGCCAAATGGGAAGGTCCGGTGCAAAGGTACGGTGAGCAATGGCTCGAAGAACATACAAGCGCTAGGGTCCTTGTAGTGTTCCAAGAGTGCCGTAACGGTGGCTGCATGGAACACGCAAGGATCGTGTGCATCAAAGCTGAAGTTGTGATTCCACTGCTCAATGCGAGCGTGCAGCGAACGACCATAGCGGCGGAAGCTAACGGAAAACAGGTAGTCTTCTTGCGCCGAGTCTCGCAGGAGAAAGGTTCCCTCGGGGCGACCATCCAGCAGCGCTTCAGCCTCGTAACGGTCCATCACACCCCAGTAGCACGGGAGGGCTGTGATCTGCAGCAGATCTGGAACCAAGCAGTGGATGTAGTCGATCTGAGTGTGTACCTTCCAAGGGCCCTGTTGCTTTGTACTCAGGAGCCCCTCCGACGAAGCGTGCCGTTGCTTGGGCCTGCGAGCTTGCAAGCAAAGAGTGGTGGTATCATCATCCTCAGAGTCACAGTTAGCGGCTGTTGCCCCCCGGCTATCACCTGGGGCCTCACCCATTACAGGAGCCAACTTAGGTCCCAGTTTATAAAGGGAAGCCAGGGGGGCTGCAATAGTCTCCACTGTGTGGATTTGGGCATCTGGAGGTGGGTCAACACCTTCCTCGATGCTAAGTCGTCTTCTCTCTCTCAAGCGCTCCTCTTCATCTTCCGGCGATGCACTGGTAGCACCGCAAGCATCTGAGGATGAATCTACTTGTGTCACTGTGACTGGTGCTGTGTGCTGTTTAATGAGGTGCCATTTACGGGCAAGATCTGATCCTGGTGCGAAGGGGCATGTCTCCAGCATCAGCTCTGTGATTTGTATCTTTCGTTTTGGTGGTGGAAGGTGAGCGTTCCGAGAGGATGAGCGCAGTGGGAGGCACAGGCCCACAGTATCATGAATCTGCTGCCGTAGAGAGCGCGCTGCCCCTGACTCCAGATCCTCATGGCTGCTACCAGCCCCATGCCTGCGCCGAGAGCGCCCTGATCGTCGATCTGTGGTCTCCAGAGAACTCTGAGCCTTAGTAGAACACGAGTGTCTCTTCTTTCCACTCCAAGGTGCATGACGTGAGTAAGAGTCTCTGCGGGCTCCCAAGGGAGTACGAGCATCTTCGGTATCCTGCTCGACTGTGATCTCTAGTATCTGGGGTACATCCACTACACAGTTATGGCCCTGTCGTGTCATACTCCCACCGGTCCTCCATGCCACTAGAGGAAGTGCCGCCACACTGCTAGAGGGACTAGCAGCCTCCAGCGTGCTGTCTCCCTGAGCCTTCTCCACACTCTGGCATACTGTGTCTGTTTGCGGTTGAAGCTGTGGTGGCGTTTCAATGCGATAACCCCCATCTGGGTGGAGCAGAGATTGACATCCCTTCTTAAGGTTGCTCCACACCTTGCCAACCTTCTCCATGAGGTGGGGGCACCTGGATCTGGAACAAAAAGTCAGACTTTTATTAGTGCATGATAACAAATCGCAATGAGATCTAGTTATAAGTACAAAATAAGAGGAAGTACAGACATACATCTATCTTAGATTAACCCAAGTCTAAACCAGAGTCTAAACTTTCATCTAAAATGTGTAAAAAACATTTTTGGTTCAGGTTGATTTTCTGCATTTTTGCATTCGTAGCATGCTTTTTTGATAGGAAAGGAATATAGAAAAACCATGTTCCAAGGAAGTCAGAATTAATCAGACATTAATACACACACAAAAAAACAAGCATTATAACTGCAAAGTGTTTATATTTTTATGATTTATCCAAAGGGAGTGACAATCACTGAAGGACATGATGCAATCATAAGTGGCCACAGGAGACTCATGTTAATTCCAGGTGTATACAGCAATCGTTCTCACCTGATCACTTAGGATTAGATCACCCAAGACGGATGTTAATACCAGGTGTAAACAGGGCCTAAGTGATTAAATTGTTGCCAGGCAGACTCACTGAGACTCAAGGCCAGCGCTATAAATGAACTCATGGAACTGCTCCCAGTCAACATGCTGCCGTGGGCTGAGTTACAATTGCCGGTCTGGGCCTGTCTTTTTCTGACCCGCCAGAGTAGAGACCTCAGCAGCTAATGAACTCAGAGATATTGCATGAGCTCTGTAAATCCTATCTTCCGTAATAATTGCATAAAATAACTTTTGATTTGTCTTAAACTTTAATAATCTTTAAAAATAAAATAAATAACTACTCATTGCCAGTTATTCACATGTAATTGGAAAAACAACTCTAATGACAGACCAGAAAAATCTGGCCAATCGTGAGTCAGCAAAAAGTAGAGTAGTGATCACCTCCAGATGAAGCATGAGCTCAAGAACTGCATATGCTCAGAAAAAAATACCAATTTTTTTTTTTTATTGAGCACATGTACTCTGGTTAACCAATCCTTTCAGGATAAACTTAAACATAAAGCAAGCCGTATAACCCAAGTGCCAAAAGAGTAATAAAGCCAACAACATAATATTAAAAAACAACAAAGCCTCCACGCCATATCTATCAAAGCATGTCATTGCATTAATTTGCAATCAAAAACCAGGACTTTTAATTATTTAATGTAAAATATGTCACAACAAGAGAAGCCTGAACTAGAGAGAAAAACTGCCATAAATAATTAATGATAGTTCATCAAGTCTCCTGATGAAAAGAACAACAGAATGTAGGTCATGTGGGAGAAAGAGCTACAGTGCATTATTCACCTTCTCTCAGATAGTGGAGAGAAAAAGGATGGTTTGCTGGGTGTCACATGCAAATGTCCTACAAATTTACCTTTGACAAACTAATGACTTGTGATGCTAACAGAAAAGCAATGTACAAAGACTGCAGTGTTACAATAATTGAGTCCATCTCAAGGATGAGTCCAAGACCATATTTTCTATGGCTAGTCAATACCAGCTGATTTGAGTGGGTCCAGTTCAAATGCTCCTGAAAATATAATATTTGCACTCAGACTTGAGACAAACTTCAGTTTGAGCCCAGTTGTCCAAAAAAAAAAAAAAAAATTAATGAGTTTTGCCTAACCCTAAATTGTTAGAGACCACATGTTGCTTTAATGTCATGGTGGATTCATCCTTTGTGTTAGTGGTCATCAGCTTAGCAGCCTGTAAATGCAGTAAAATTAATAAATGTACTTACACTAGCTAAATGGCATGATATCTCAACTTTAATTGTGTTTAATCGAGTTACAAACTTTACTTAAAAAGCAAAGCAAGTCATAAAACCCTTGTACTTTTAAACCCTCACCTTCATTAATGTTTCTAAATATTGGACATGATGACATTTTGGCAGAACTTGCTACTCAATGTCAGTACGGCAAGTGCACATACAGCAAAATCCTATTTACTCATAATCTTCCTTCTGTCTTTTCTGCCCATCTTTCCTCTGTTTACCCTGTCTTTGTCCCTTTCAAAGCAAGTCTGTGAGCATAAAGGATGACTATAAATCAAAGTTCAGATCTGGCAGTGCAGCTATGGTGGCAATGTGCATAGAGGCCAACAAGCCTGACCTTTCCCCCAAACCTTGCTCCACTTCCAAAACGAACTTGCACTACATAACATTTGTAAAATTGTAGTGCAGGATGGTCAGAAGGGTTCATAAAAAGGGGTCAGAGAGTTCATTACGATTCTGTGAAACTGTGTGCGAAATATGAAGTCAACGGTCATTTGTTTTAAGCCTAGATTCTCAATCAAAAAGTTGCATACATATTGAAACAAGACTATTGCACAAAGAGTATTGCGTGACCAACATTAGCACTACTGAAATGACTAAGACTGTGGTTAATTTATATTATATAACCTTGCTTTGGCAAATCTGGTTTGGAGGCACACTAGACTAAATGTACATTAACTTCCTAGTGCAGTCTTCTCTTAAAAGCCAAGTCTATCACCTGAAGTCAACCCCTTCACAAAACACACTAACAATGGAGATCTTCAACCAATGGTCAAAATACCAAAAAAGAGTACACCCCTCAACCATTCAATGTTCATACCTGAGGGATTTTCATGTATACAAAAGGTAATTACGCCTTAAAATTATGTATATGTTGTATGCAACATTAAAATTGACAATAACCTAGAACACAAAGAATCTGGCTGTTTTGTCCCAATGTTTCCATCCATAATGTTTTCTTTAACTGTGCATCATGGAAGGCTCATGCTGGGTCATATTTGGCTCAAAAATATGTTCAGGACTGAGATAAAGACCAATTGTAGCAGAGAGCAAAAAGTTCAGAAGAAATGCCCAGGAGATAAAGGAGAGATTCAAGGGCGCCTATAACATGGATTAAAAATGCTTATTGAAATAACTCAATGGCTTGTACACCTATTACTTCAATGATGGCAGTCATGCTGCATGAACACTCGTCTCTGTGAAACCTAATGATCATGTTCCTCAGCACGATATGTGAATGGTCCTAAGAGCATCTTGTGCTCCAGTGGAAGAACATCTGACTGTCTGTAAAAAGAAGTTCACATGATCAGTATAACAAGAATTTAATTACTTGATTAGAACTTTGGAACTCCAAGATTTTATGTGTTTTGGCCTGGTTTTAAAGACAAGGCTTAGACTAAGCCAGGACTGGGTAATAGTTCAATTTGGATATTTAAGTAATTTTTATTAACGTGCCTTAGAAAGAACATTACTGGAGTGCATTTTGAGACAAACAGAGGCACTGACATATTTTAAGATATGTCAGTGTATGCGTTTCAGTTAAAACAACTCAGACTTACACTTCACAGTCTGGGACTGTATTTCATTAAATTGCACATTACTACTAGAAAAAAAATTACTACATATAAATAAATATATACATATATGAAAAAAATGTAACAACCAGTTCCACTTATTCTATAGATACTGAACTAACGATCATATATATTACATCTTAAATTACATAATCAGCAACATTTACATAGTACATTTTAATTTAACATTTCAGCAAATATTATACATATATATTAAATAACTTATTAAATAATATATATGGGTCAATGAAAAAAAGTGTAATTATAAAAACAATTGTAATAATGCTTTAAATTTTCGTAGTTCCCCCTCAAAATTATTTTTTTTTGTTTCAAATAGCAATTTTCTGACCCAAAAATAAATTTCCCCCTTTCCCAATTTATCAAAATTTACCCACTAAAACGTCAATGTGTGTAACAATCTAGTCATGTAGATTTACAACTAAACTCAATTTATGACACATTAAAAGACTAATTACTTTCACCCTAAATACTAATTATTATTTTTATTTGCCACTATCCTATTTGTCAGTAAGATTTTTGTCAGTAACTCATTTAAAAAAACAATACAATATTATGTTTTATATATTTTAAACATCAGAAGCATGTTGTTTGAATAGGAACATAAGTATTATGTTACACTGAATAACAATGCAGCACTATTTCAACCAAATTTTGCCATTTTATTCTCCATAAAACATTTGAAACTTCAAAAGTAGACACTTAACTTACATTTAATGTGCTTTCTATAAACATAAAATCACTTTTGTGAATTTATACTGATGCAGACATCTTAACTTCTTTGACCCATAAATAACAGCAATTCTTGGTACTTCTATAATGTACACAAATTTCCACAACTTAAGTTTTTGCTTTAACTTGTTGTGCTCCCCTTGTTCTACCGCTGACAAGATGCAACAGAACTGTCTGTGGATGAATCCTGGCACCAGATCACAAAACACTACCCTGTTAAATACTATGCTATTCTCTGCTCAGCTTGGGTTTCTGCTACCAAGAACGCTAACAAGCCTTGCCCAGATCTGCAGCTTCCTGGTAGCGTGGGCCCAGCCCCCTCTGTCCCCCTAGGTCTCGCCCCCCTTCACCTGATACTGCAGCCAAATTCTACACCAGACATCTCTAGCACCCGAAGAGGAAGCAGTCCGGTCCGTTCTCATTCTGAACAGACACTCACAAATCTACAGGGTCATTTAAAACAGACATAAATGTTAAACGCATTTACCTACAGTATCTGCAGAAACTACTGGATGTAAAACACACTCTTCTCTGATGATGACAAACTATATTATATGAAAAACATCTGTATTATATAAAGTAAAAATGAGTACACTAAATGGTAGAGTCGTCCTGATGTTAATCATAGCATCCATGCCCTGGATAGCAGATAAAAAGGGTGGGTTGTACTTCCTTGCACAACAGATAAGACAGACAGAGCCTTAGGAATGGTGCATTTTACTTTAGTTGCTCTAAGAAAAAGTGGCATCTGATAGAGCTATGATTAATATGATCCATGTAATGATTTTAAAAAAGGTTTTTGTTTTCATATCAATCTTAACTGCATTATGTAAACTTCCTATTTTTCTTTTCATTCATAGTTTTGATCACTTAAATGCATTTCTAATAAAAACACAGACATTCATAATGTCCCAAAAGATTTCTATTTTAAATACGTGCTGTGATTTTGAGCCAAAGTAGCATGTTGGAATGATTTCTGAAGACTAAAGCAATGGCTGCTGAAAATTCAACTTTACCTACAAATATACATTTACTTTTATGATGATAGAATTGTATACATTTACGATTATGTAATTAAGGACAATGGAAGAATTAAGTTATTTAAGGTTCTTTATTGGCATTCATGGTTACATAAAGAACTTTTAACATGGAATCTTTCCATTGCAAAAAGATTCTTTAAAAACGTTAATAAAATGTTTTTCACACTTTAAAACTGGCTCTTTTAAGACCAGTTCACTAATGGTTCTTCTATGGCACAACTGCAAAAGAGTGGAGTGAAGCATGAAACATAATTTCTTTAAAGTGCCCCAATTATGCCTTTTTAAATATGATCTTTCATGTAATGTGTCATGTAGCTCTATGTAAACATAAACTATCTGTAAAATTGTGACGCCAACAGTGCACGATAAATAAAGTTATTGTCTATCAAAAAAAAGAGCCGGCTCACATTCGCCTAAACGAGTCGTCAGCAATTTGAATCTTTTTTTGTTACGGCCACACGTCACAAAGTAACATATTTGCATAATGTCCCCATAAAACCTGGACACAAAGTAGTTAACACCCGACACCAAGATTTAATTTGTTAAAATTAATTAACTGCATTAGTTCAGCATTAATAATTTCTATGTTTATTTCGTTTTAGAAAGAGATAATTCACTAAATAGATTTAGTTAACTAACAATAATTAATAAATGCTGTAAAATAAAATAAAATACTGCTCATGGTTAGTTCACGTTAGCTAATGATGCCTTGCTGTACAGTGTTCCTGATGTACTTAGTGTAGTGAAGCAGCTTTCTAGGAAGCGTCTGTTGCAATGTCTAAGCCCCGCTCAAGACAACTAAAATATCTGGACAGGCCTTAACCTCTGCACATGGAAATACGCCAGCAGGAGTTTAGAGCTTCTCACGGTCTGCTAATTGTCTCGCGTGTCAAAAGAATGTATCTGTGATACCCTGATCTAGCGGGTAATATTTCAAAAGCTAATTTGTTTTCTGAACAAACCCACAATCTTCAGCACTGCTGCAGGTCTGCAAAAACAGAAAATTTTCCCAGGTATCCTCAAACCACACTTTTTTGGGCAAGAGACCTCTTTAGAGCTGTGGTGCTAAGGAGGGTTTACAGACCCACTGAGGTTACACCACTGAATATCTTATGCAACAACGGGCCACAACCCCCTATTTAGGACATATAGATAGGCATTAAACCTATATTGAGTAATATTTACCACCTGATACCACTTGGATCAATGCACTTTTTGCTAATTCAGACATACGGGAGTCAGAAACTAAATAAGCTTCTAGGTATATTTTTTTTAAAAAGCAGCAAAAACATGCCAAATATTTAAAAATGTGCAGTCAGTTTCGTTGTTATCTATCATTTGCCATATTTTATAACACATGAGTTTATGTGAACAGATTCAGTATGGGTTTTGTTTCTCCACAGACACTGTAGTGACCTGCCACTGTCACATATCTGTCTCAAAAGCTCATTTTAGTGGTGATTGTGTTCTTGGGATTATTTATGGCTTCTTTTATATTTAATTTCATGAATTCATTTAACACGTATTGGTCAAAATTGTTCAAGTACAGAATGTATCCAACCAAATATTTATATGCATGAAAAATTAATGTTGCCTGCATGAAGGCAAAACATTGCCATTTAACACTAACTATAGAAAATTATGCTCAAAATAGAAATATATTTTTAACCATCTATCCTAGTGTTGGATTTTTAATTTATGAAAACACGTGAAATGCAAAAAATAAGCATTAAAAAAAAATAAAGCACCTTAAAGATGAAAAGGTTTATCTTCTTAATAGAAATTAATACCACAGAGCTGAATTCAGCTTGGATTTACTCTATTGCCAAGCATTTCTATTGTTTGACGTGTTATGTCATTTTATAAGCCTTCATGTGTATACTCCTAATAAACCTCAGATAAACAAATTACCTTCTGCCATGTGTCTACACTTATGTCAGTTAAAAGAAATAATAGCATTATTTATTTCCTGACATGACGCATACTTTCGTGTTAAACAGACTAGCGTAGGCCTTTACACTAACAGTGCAGTAGGTATATCAGTCAATCAGGGCATAGAAATAGCGGTATTTTCTGGATATCTTCATGATTCACATTGCTTGTTATTAAAACCACTGAATTGCATAAATGATATGCGGATCATCAATCTAAGTCTGTACTGAACAACTCAATGCAAGTGTCTCAATATTCTCTTGGTTGCTTTAGTTGAACCGGCTTCGGACAATCAGAAAGGGGGCCGACTGAAATAAAAACTAGTTAAAAGACATCGAACATTCGCCATAACATGAAATAATCGATGCGCATTCACAACACGCGGAGAGATAAACTCACCGATCCTTCTGTCGTGCTCTTTTATTGTTTTTTCGGGTGTCTTCTTTTGTTTGCGAAAAAAATGCTATCAAGAATAGTCAGGCACATTTTCCCGAGGCTAGAGACGTTGGTGGATAAAACACACGGACGGGACACGATTGGGACCATAGCTGCGAATATCGAAAAGCAAACTGCACGTTAATGTGTCGATGAACTCGTAAACATTTTACATTTTGTATTTACATGGCCTACGATCCCCTCATCCCGTTGGCATTTCTTTCCCTGACGGCCGATATGGTCGCCAAGTGCAGCAGAAAAGAGAATCAGGAGAGGTGGTGGCAAAGCTGCTGTTGACTGACATCAAGGGACTCCAATTGCGCTAAGTTCTGTGTTCCGGCGGATACGGATGGGGAAAGACTTTGGAAGAAAGCGTCACTTCCCCGCTCGAATTCCAGCTAGTGATGGGACGTTTGAATCAACTTCGAGAGTCGGTTTGTTTGAACAGTTGCTTTCAGAGACTCAAAATTCAAAAATGATTCTTTTACGTAAATACGACTGTACGCGGTTCCTAACAGCCCAGCTTTGTATATTAACGAAACTTTCCGAACAACAAAGCCAAATATAAGCACGTTTTGCAGTTTAAAATGTTATAAATAATTGCAGTAGAAAACAATAAATGATAACATTTTGTGTAGCCAACGTTACAGTGTGTTCAGCCTTTATATGCATAAATGCCCCTTATTAGTCATAATTTGCATTGAAATTAGGTCTGTTATTACTAAAACAATATTACATTTCTTGGCTAAAATGTTTTCCATGTGTTATATTTATTAAAACCAAAATCTCACTTTCCTTTATGTTGATAAAACAATAAACACAGTGATGTACAAAGTTGTAAACTTACTTCTGACTTGTTTTAAATTAATTGCAGCATTTCCGAACTGAAGTAACTTACTTTTGGCCTCATTAAATTCACTTTAAAAATTCCTTTCTATTGATAATCTTGTCCTTTCGGCTTGCTACCATGAAGCGGGCATGTCCGAACAATTTTCTCCCGCACCTTCCCAGTCCGATAAACGAATCGTTAAAGACAGGTTTGCGAACCGGTTCAGCTTCATAAAAAGCGATCCGACTCAAAAGAACGCCTGGTTCACGATTAGGGTTCACTAAAATCCAGCTCCAGGCTGTAGTAGACTATAGGACACAGCTGGTTGCTCAAGTGACAAGATATAAACAAATTACGACGTTAAGTATTTGTGCTGACAACATAAAAGCAAACTCGCGCGGATGGATCGTAAATTGCATAACGTGTTTTGATCTATTATGTAGTGTAACGTAGGGCGATTATGTAACTACAAACAAGAGCAATCTGCATACTGTATGCAACTGGTTGAAATTAAGAATAATAAGAATAAAAGCTTGTTACTTTTAGGAGTTTTTTTTTAGCTTGCACGTCGAGAAATTATTGTCAAACTCTTATGCTAATTTATTGGATTTTGCTTAGTGTTATGTAACTATCCAATGTATCATATGTGAGTGTAAAGAAGAATGATCTTAAAAAAATATTATATTTAGCTATACACTATTTTTAACAGTAAACAAAAAAGTAAAACTTTTTGCAGTAATAGTTTTTAAGAAAAGAAGACTAAGTTGACTATCATGTCTTCCTTTATCCAGCGTCCCCTTCATGCAGCCTAGTCAGGTGACATGTGTGCATGTTGTGTGACAAAGGCTGGCTGTTCTTTAAAATCCCCTTGTAAGCCACAGTGTCAACTACTGACCTTTTCAATCAGTGAAGCTCATGTGTGCTTGGACTCTAACAACATACGTTTTTCATCTCCTTACAGTACTCAGACACTTTGATATTCATACGGCTCTCCGTGGATTACTCAAGCATGCGACTTTAGAAAAGTCTAAGTCAGCAAAATTCACATGAGCAAGATTAGGCAAAAATGTGTCCAACCTTATTAATTGCAGGAAGGATATCCTTTAACGTTTACACTTAGCAATACTGTTAAATAGAAGTATATAAAAATGCTATTCAAATTTCCGGTCGTTTTCTATGACAACCCTCATCTCCCATTTGATATAAAGCTGTTTCAGTTAATAGTTATGGAATAATTAAAAGAGATATACTGCCCTCTACTGATTTAATTAGTTTTAAACATAAAAGTGCCCCTTTCAACCACTACATGAATTTGATTTATTTATTTGTACACTGCATTTATGTTGGTAGATGAGTTTAATAATTGGAGTTCTTTTTATTCGTTTTAATCTGATTTGTGCAGATTTTATAGATTGTACAGATTTGTACAATCTATAACCTATAAAAACATTTGTTTGAGTATTGTTTTGCAGGGAGATGTTGCCACAGTTCTTCTGGATTTAGGCTGTCTCAGTTTGTTTCTGTTTCTTCATGTCATTCCAGACAGACTAGATCAGATCAGATCGGATCTCTTGGATGTTCTCAGATTCCTTTTGCTAATAAAAATGTTACTGGATTATAACAATTATTGAGAAACTGAATGTTTGGTAATGTAAACTGATATTTCCTACCGACACACTACAGCAAAAGAGTAACTGATTTGAAACCAGTTTTTAACTGGTGAAAATACTAGCTTTCGAAAAAAATTGGCCACCACTGTAATTAAAAATGTCATTTATTCCTGTGAGGGCAAAACTGAATTTTCATCATCATTACTCCAGACTTCAATGTTGCATGTTCTTTAAGAAATCATTCCAGTATGCTGCTTTGGTAAGGTAAAATCAAACAATGTAAAAGACTTTACTGTCACTTGATTAAATGTATACATCCTTGCTGAATAAAAGTAAATAAGCTCTTAATATAACTAAATTAAAATAAATAATAAAATACATTTTATCTTAAACTTTTATAGAGACCATATTCCATATTTCTAGTTTTTAAAAAATGCCTTTAAATTTAGCAATAAATAGTCATGCTTGGACGTAAATAATGTGATTTCATTTTTTGATGAAATCTCCTCAGTTTAATTCTTGACTTGTATGGCTATGTGCTGAATGTGGCTGCCGCGGTATATAATACACGTTTTTGTGAAGGGAAGCTTCTGTTTCAGAACACATGGTTTCTCATATGGCCTGTATCTCAAAAGCGTGATCGACACAGCTTTCGTTCCTCACGTCATTATCAAATACTAAAGTCTTGTGCGTGAAGAACTTCTCCACACTGATTTGCACAGATATCTTCCTGTTTTAACATCTCAGTTGACGGTCTACATGTGTCTGTAACTTGCAATTCATTTGTGCATCACAGACATGTTTCATAGAAGCATTCTTAATAAAAATTAAATATATGGCCATCTGCGCGGTGTAGTCTTTTTGTGTAAAGAGATTTTCAAACCTTTTGTTTTAAAAATAGGTTTTAGCTGATCCTTGCCTCAATCTATTCAGTGTTGTTAACTAGAATGAAACTTAATACAGTTGAAATAAAATATAAATATGACATTAAATAAATAAGTAAAAGTTGTACTAAATTACTAAAATAAAACTTAAAACTAAAGTTAAAACACTAATAAAAATGAAATTGTAAAAGCTCATTTTAAATTAAATCTGAGAGCTTTCTGAATGAACTTGGTGTACTTTCTGAGCAAATGCCGTAGAATATACTGAAACACTGAAACACTCATGTTAATCTATACATACAATTCATTCATTTAAATAAAGTCTAACTGCATACAGTCATTACAAATCCCACTGTATCTATTATCTATTATTATCTATTGGACAATGGCGTCTGCTGAATGACAAAATTAAAATGTAAATCATCAGTGTTTCAACCATAATTTGACAAAGATACAAGAATACTTGTGTGCAATAAAAAAAAAGAATGACTTTATTCAACAATTTTCTCTCCCAGAACAATCCTCGGCCATTACTGATGCAAGCGCATTGCTTTAATTTTCTTTTAAAAAAGGCACACTGAATGTGTGTTCTGTGTCAACAGCATTTTTTAAATTTTTTTTAAAAGTTTTCTTTGTGCACAAAAAGTATTCTTGCTTTGTAAAATTGCAGATGAATCATGGCCCATTTTGACAATGTCCTGCGTATCTGTGCCTTGACCGTGGTAGTACCCTGGCCATCTAGACGGTCACAAAGCTATCAGATCTCATTAAAAACATCTTCATCTTCAGTGTTCTAAAAAGGAACAAAGGTCTTACAGGTTTGGAACGGTCTTACATGAGTAATTATTTACAGAACTCACATTTTTAGGTGAAATAACCCTTAATACACTTGCAATATCACATAGTGCATAAAAATACATGCTTCCTTCCAGGTTTAAAAAAAAAAAAAACTCTTCCTCTGTTAATGCACATAGGTCATAAACAGTGCAAAGCCCGAGGGGCAAGCATTTTGTTTGCCTGGTCTCTGATGTAACATGGCTTATTTGATCTGCGTGCATGGGTGCTGTGATTCATGCCATGCTCCGATATCCTGATCTTGTCATACACTGGTGACGTCAGGCCTGTTAACAGCAGAACAGCATCACCCTTGTTCACTGTCAGAGCAGGTCTACATTAGGCAGAGCACGCAGCAGGTCTTGCCACTTGTGATGGGAATTCTGACTTTTTATTGACCTAGATCGGTAATTCGGTTCACCTCAGCTATCTATTTTTGTTCCCTTATGGTTCTTCACATCTGGCTTTTATAAGTCAGAAATTTAGAAATGGTTTGACCTGTGACTGGTGTATGTGTTTAAATTAGTGCTATCAAATGCTTTTATCGCATAAATAAAAGTTTTTGTTTACATAATATATATGTGTGTACTGTGTATATTTATTATGCAGACATAAATACAAACACATTAATTTATATATTTAAACAAATATGTCAAATTAAATATATTTATATATCATATAAAATATAGTAATAATGCATATAATACTGTATGTGTGTGTATTTATATAAACATAATAAATAAATACTGGACACTTACATTTATTATATAAACAAACTTTTATTTAGAATGTGATTAATCATGATTAATCGTTTGATAGCACTAAATACATAAAGTGTATAATTTCCAGAATAACGTAATTTTACATTATGTTTGGTGTAAAAACTTTAAATAATGTGAAACCATCAAACATTATTCACAGAAGATTTAATTTATAGGCTATTACCCATCCAAAAAACACCCCAGTGCAAACACTCATCAAAGCTGCATCCAAAAGTTCTGAAACAAATATAGTACATCCCTTAAATTCCATTGCGATGTTTTTCCAAGGAACAATTAATAATAATTTAAGTCAGTCATCCAGCTTTCCATTTCACCTCTCAAAGGACAGCTGTACCAGAACATTTACCATCATCACAAAAAAAAAAAAAAAAACCCAGGTGACGCAATGCGCTGATGCAATGGAGCTGCTGAGTTATTTTTGTACATTGCATAAAGTCTTAATCTCCTTTAAGATTCTGTGTTCTTTTGTAATTTCTGATCAAATGCTTTAGAATATACTAGAACATTGTAAGTAACAATTGCCTAATTAATCAATAAAATACAATTCATTCTTTGTTAATATATTCAATCACTCATTCGTTACTTTTTTGTATGAAATGTCTAGCTGCATAGAGTCATTAAAAAACCCACTGTTTCTATCTCAACATCAATTTATAAGTCCACGCCTGACATTCATATGATTAAATTTCAAGTTAAAACTGGCTTTTTTTGGGAAAACGAGCTTTTGTCACAGAAATCAGTCATGGATATGCTGCTATGCTGAATGACCCTAATCATATGATTCCAATTAATAAAAATAAATATATATATATATATATGTGTGTGTATATATATATATATATATATAGGAATATGAGGAATATAGAGGAATATAGGAATGTGACTTAAACATACAACAAAAAAATTTATATTAATACAAATATGCAAATACTTTTTTGTTATGGTTTGATTTTCAGCAGACATCAATGGGAAGTCACATGCAATGGGCATGTGTGTGTGCACCTTTCACAAAAATACAACACTCACAAGTCTAGTTATTAGGCTATTATTATTATTGGTATTATTATTAGGCTATTATTTAAAACTTAAAAAAAAATCTGACGTGTCTAATGCAGCTTAGGGGGGCCTAGCTTATGTGTGAGCACGTGAGATCATATGCTCAGAAGTTTGACGCTCACTTGTGCCTTTACATTCAGACTAGCAAATCACGAATCAGTTATCGCAGTCTGCATGACTGTAACGCGTTATTCAATTACACCCCTAAAAAGGGTTTGACAAGTGTAAAACACAATAGAGCGCGTGCTCACACTAAATGCCGACGTGTTCAATTGGACACAGTGATAGTGGAGGGCTCCTATAAATGCCACCCCGGGTTGGAGAGATTTACACTGCAACTGAATCTCAACTCAGAAGCACTACGACGAGCCTACTCGAGAACCTGAAGCTGTACTTCTGAAATAATATAGACTAGATCTGTTTGCTTAACGACTGAACTTATAAATAAGCAATAATTATTTTACTCTTTTAATTAGTAATTTAAAGTACATACAATGGAATACCAAAAGGCGGCAGAATTGAACGGTTTGTGCAATGGCAAAATTGTCTCAGAGTATCTCTGCCGGAACGGCTTTAGCGAGCTGACAGTCGATTCGAAGAAAGTCGCAGTCCAGCACAAAAACGAGACGTCCCGGAAAGAGGCGGAGGATGAGTCGCGGTTACCTGCTCTGGAGGCGGCGTACACAACCATCCTGCGAGGTCTGGGAGAAAACACGGACCGGCAGGGGCTCCTCAAAACCCCGCTGCGTGCGGCAAAGGCCATGCAGTTCCTGACCAAAGGCTACCACGAGACCATCTACGGTGAGTATTAGGCACTATTACTATGCAGAATATAATTACATTGCGCAATTTACATGATTTCTGATATTATATGAAATATAGGGGTTTCAAACAACGTCTTAGTAAGAAATGACAAGTTAGTCAGAAATGACTTTCACCGGAGAAGGTTACTATGGCAACAGCAGCAGCTACTGCTTTTACGCTGGTTGAACGCTTCCGGCTAGTACTGGCTGCTTTTATTTCTCTCATGAAACTCTTGTTATACTCTACGGTTTATTTCTTTATTATGGCTTTATGTAACACAAATATAGCATGGAAAAATTATTTAGGTATAATAATAATTATTTTGTGGTCTAATTTTTTAGCTCTCGTTTAACTCATCACTAAACTGGGTAACATTTATGAGTCTGTATGTATCCAAAATTACGATTATCCCATTCTAATCCTAGTATTTTTCGGTGGGCTGTTTTTGGCAGTCACATAAGACTACAAATATTTACCCACTTTGTGTTTGACAATTTCACTATGAGGTATTGTATGAAATATTTAATCCGGAATGGCTCAATTTTTCTGCAACGGATGCTGAAAGCACAAGCTTCAATAGTCTGAATGGTGTGAAGGACTACTTAAACTAATCACACTTTCTCCTGAGCTGACCTGATTAATGAGAGGGCTTTTAATGGATAATGTTCAATGTTCTGTTATAAACCCTTTCAGGTTGTGCAAACTCCATCAAAATGATGTGTTAAGTATTTAACCTTTGTATATATGTTCTTGTTATTCCACAGATATCCTCAATGATGCCATCTTCGATGAAGACCACGAGGAGCTAGTTATTGTGAAAGATATTGACATGTTTTCACTTTGTGAGCATCATCTAGTACCATTTTTTGGCAAGGTATGTCTCAGTATCTGATAAAGACAATGAAAGATGCTTTTAGCAGCTTTTAGATGCTTTTAGACTCATTTTATGTTGCACTGCTAGGCAAGGCGGTTTTGTGAGTTGTAAGGGAATCATTGACGCATACCTTTGTCTGGAGAGAGTGTTGCTTGCTGGGAGGTCAATGGGTTCTTTTAAATGAGATGTAGTGCATAAGAAATAAATGTTTTTATGTTAATTGACCTGTAGGTTCACATAGGATATCTACCCAACAAAAAGGTCGTTGGCCTCAGTAAGCTTGCGAGGTGAGTATACAACTTGCAAACACACACAGATGCAACATTTAGCGTGCCAGTCTCAGACGGACGGTAAAGGGCCTTGTTCTCACAACAGAGCGGGTCTGAAAAAGAGAATGTATTAGTTACAAGTGGCTGAGTTCTTCTGTTATCACAGCCCTTTCACTTGAGGCTTAGATGTAAAGCCGGGCACAGTATCCTGCCCCATCTGAAAAACGCCAGACTAGCTGACTTCTGGCGCGGAGGAAATCCCCCACAGCTCCCATCTCCACTATGCGGTGGTTGTGGGAACCATTAACATTGCAATCCTCACAAAATATTATTTGCAGCCTCTTTGCCTGAGTAAAATAAACCAGAGTTTATGAGACACCTTTATCAATCCTGTTGATATCTATTACTGATCTTATCACAAAAATGCCTAGAATGTTTACCACTTAAATATATTTAAAAAAATGTATTGCGATTGGTTGGGAAGAAAATATCTATATATTAGATTGGTTGTTTAATAAGTGTTACATGTTTGGTGTTTTTTTAACTAACGTGCTGTGAATTGTTGTCCCTTTTAGGATTGTTGAAATCTACAGTCGCAGGCTTCAAGGTAACTATGTCAACAGTCTTATTATTTAGATATCTAAAAAGGGAGATAGAAATATATTAACGTTCAAAAAACAGGGTAGAATTATTTCTATATATTTTAAGTAAATTAATACTTTTATTCAGCAAGGATACATTTCACTGAGCCGAAGTGATATTTGTAATTTTACAAAACATATTTATTGATCACCAAATGGATCTCTGTAAAAATATGCTTTGCAAACATAATAATAAATTACATTGCGCAATTAATTAAAATAGAAAACATTTATTTTGAAGTGTAGCACTTAATTTTTTTATATATCTAAACAAAAAATGCAGAACAAAAAAAAAATCCATAACTGTTTGAATACTAGAGTTACTAATGTTACTTATATACAGTAACGTTATTTACATATATATATATATAGGCCTGTATAACATTTATTTTCTGCATTAGCATCTCTCAGACTTCACTGTATAATCCATGCTGCACCTCACATTTGTTTTTCTTCCGTGTTTTACTGTTAATTTTGATTATTACAGTCCAAGAGCGCTTAACAAAGCAAATAGCAATGGCAATCTCTGA
Source organism: Enteromius thamalakanensis (assembly GCA_032357475.1). Lineage (NCBI taxonomy): Eukaryota > Metazoa > Chordata > Actinopteri > Cypriniformes > Cyprinidae > Enteromius > Enteromius thamalakanensis. The sequence goes on from JAUCMT010000021.1 coordinate 7,309,804, forward strand.
GGCCCTGCAGCCTGCCGGTGTGGCAGTTGTCATCGAGGCAGCGTAAGTATTTGAAAGATAAAACACATTCATTTTATTAGGTTACATCCTAGCCGCCTTTCTTATAAACCCATGTTTCTTAATACGGATCATTGCGATTAGATTACACATAACTTTAAAACTCAGAATACAGTACTACTTCTTACAGTGGCTGTCATGGCTGATTATTTTTTTCTACAACAGTATGCATGGAAATTTGTATTTCAAATGTTATTTGGGGTCTGAATGGATGTTTGTCGTTGCAGTCACATGTGTATGGTCATGCGCGGAGTGCAGAAGATGAACAGTCGTACTGTGACCAGCGCCATGCTGGGTGTGTTCAGAGAGGATCCAAAAGCTCGAGAGGAGTTCCTGGCCTTGACCAAAGGCGGAAAGTGATCACACTTCCTTCCCTGCTCCAACTGCATCAGTGTGTTTACAGTCAATATTCTCTACATCTGAAACCCTCCATGGTGCTAAGAAAATCTCACTGAGCCAGAGCTGTAGATCTTTCCACCAGCTACTGAGACTCAGCCTACCGCTGAAACTCAGGGGTCTTATAGAAAATGTGAATATTTAAAGATCAGTGTTACATGAAACTACTAGTTTTGAGAAGCAACACTGAAAAGCCAAACATTCACACAGCTGCCTTACTATTATCTTACTACTGTTATTAACAATTACTAAATTAACATATTGTCTCATTTACTTGTCTATGTCTTATGACTTTTTACAAAATGAAGATACTAGAACTAATTTGTATATAACTTTAGAAGAAATGCTAGATTAGATAATATTTCTTGTGGCATAATTTATGAATGGTTAGAGATAAACAACATTGCCATTAGGATATTGTCACTTTTTTACTTAACATGTAGAATTGTATGAGAAATCAAAAAAGGCAACTGTGCCAACTGCAACAATAAAGCACCATTATGAGATGTATTTGTCTTTGCCTTTTTTATGCAAATAACTGATTTCTGCAACAGGTTGTCACTATTTTGTCAAAATATATTTACAGATGTAAAAACAGTCTCACGCTGTAATAGGGGTCTCGGATAATTCTTAATTTAATTGATATCAAGGAAATTATATTATACAGACTCTACATATTGCTATGTTATGACTTCTCACAATTACAATATGGCAAAAAAAAAAAGCATCCACAACAGTTACTTTTTTACAAACCCTAATATCATACAATTATGTGGATCCAAAAGAAATGTAATTCTAAATTATGGCAAAAAAAAGCAGATCTCCAGAAATCTCTGGAACAGTGTTGACGAAAATGAACCAGTGGCAGAACAATACGAAGTGGAAACAGACCATAAACATCCCCGTACACTAATTTAGAGTTGTCTTATACTGGTATGTCACTGGATTTGTATCATATTTACATTAAATTCTGTAATAGTGAAAACAGTAGAGGATATCTCACATTAAACAAGACTGATATTCATATTTCTTTCATTGTGGAAAGAGGTAACAATTAAAAGTCAAAGCCTATGTAAGGTCCAATGGCTAAATAATTAAAAAAGGGCAATAAATTACCACAAAGAAACGTTATTTAAATTAAACGGTTTAACCACTGTCATGATGTTTGGTAGCATTAAAATTGATAAATTACTTACTTAATAAAACTGAATAAGAACATTTTCAAAACATGTTCCCCAGCAAATGTACTTAAAGAAGGCATCTACATTGTCCAAACAGTACAAGCCAATATATTGCTGTAAGGTTGTTAAGGAGAGATAAAGACAACTGCCATATTTTATATAAATACAGTCATTAACTAGTGCGCTCCTTTTGCACCACAAAACACTTCAAACTCTTTTGCGAACTCAAGTGATCATTCTCAACACTTGTTAGAGTCCACACATACATCCACAAACATTCCCTCTCTCAGCTAAAGACGAACGGCATCAACCAAAAATAAATCAAACTGAGGTCTGTTTGTAGTTTTTGGTGTCGAGAACCTTTTTTCCACACATGGCACAGATTCCTGTAAAGGTAGAAAATGGGGGTGGTGAGAACATACAGATGTGTGACAGAAACAAAAGAGCACCTAAGTCTTTCCTTGCTATCCATCTCACCTTTTTTGTAAGCACATCCCTGACAGTAATGCGAACCAGACTGATGGACAGAGCTTTTGCATATTCTGCATGTGGCAAATCCAGATTTCCCATAAGGATCAAACCTGTAAAAATAGTACACAATATATTATTACATTTATGTGACTTTCCAATTTAAATGTATCACAAGACTGTGCTGGCGAAGCAGAAATATTCCATGCAACAAACCTGGCTTTTTTTGATGTCAGCATTTTATTTTCATTAAGCTTTCGACCACCACTTTCTGTAATATAACGGGTTGAAGGTTAGTATTCAGTGACGTCCCCACATAGATATAGAAGGGTAACGTAACAGACATAAAACGTATTTGTCATTTAAAACGATTACCTGTTGTGTTTCTAGCCCCATCTTTCCAGGTATCAGGCGTAATGACTCGCCCCAGCTTTTTCTCGCCTGCGGAGGCCATCAAAACACACGTAATTCACAAAAGTACAACAGCACATACATTTAATTGCTGACTGACGCCTGAATACACAGCATGTTAATGCTTAACATCGTCGAGGCAAAAAAAAAAAAGTGATGTTTGTATTTACAGCACACTGTTTTGTTTTTTCTCTCGCTGGTTAAGCTAGCCAGCCAAAGCTATTGAATCATTGCAAACCGACTACAATATTAATGACGTAACGTTAGATTTATTTATGTCAAACATATAACTCTGTTAATAAACAAAATGATTTGTAACGTATCTACTCACACTTCTCGCAAACCATCTTCAAATGTGTCAGAAAATCCTAGCTAACACGTTTAGATAGTTCTCAGTTGTTATAAAAACGAAGCTAGAAACACTGCTAAGTCTAGTGACGTACGTTGATAAGTTGTCAAAATAAAGGTCCTAACAAATACCACTCAGTATAGTTTTATCAACGTCTAGTCTTTAGTTGTATTTGGTGATAAACTAAAAAGTATGTGGAATAAAAGTGGATACTACTACTACAAATTATAATAATTATGTTTGAATTATTTTATAAGTAGCGTATTTTATTATGCTTTGTTTAGGTGAGAGTGATTGTTGGTGAATTCATTCTACCGGAAGTGCGCGGCACTCATGTTTTGTAAATAAACTGTTCCGAATTTTTACATTTATTTGTAGTATTTTGTCAATCGGTTTAGAAAGGGTACGCTTGTTATTTGTACATATTTACGTGCTCGACAAATCTGGTAACGTATTAGTTTAGTATTTTTTATTTGTGGATGATATTAACTAAGCACCCCACTCCACTGGTAAGTCTTCACTTCAAAGTAAATTGAATTAATCATTAAATGAATGACTAATTTAGCTGTGTGCAATATCGTGTCCTTTGCCTTTATTTTCACAACCGCAGATCCCCAGTCTCTTTATTATATTGGGTTCTTTTCTTTTGGGTGTGTGTGTCCTTTCTTTAACCTATGTGAAATTATTTTGATTTACCACGCGCAACTCCTCTTTTGGTATTGTTTATTAATCCTATTGATTTACTCTCATTGTTCTTTATCAGGTACCACCATTTAACCTCCATAATGTGGGATGTTGAGATCAGGGGGATGGCATCGGCTCATGCCATTATTGCCTCCTCCATCTTTATGGCAACTGTGATGCCTGCTGTCTTTGTGGAAAACTTCTCTGTGTATGGGACCCACATGGTCTGGCTGTATTGTGTAGCTGGATCCGTTGCTGTGGTCAACATCGCAGTGTTTTGGCTTCTTGGCATCAGTCCACCAACAAAGAAGAACACACTGACCTACAAGGTAGACATGGGCAGCACATTCTCCAATGAATGCAAGCATAATGAATGACTTTATGAATTGAACGAGTTTCTTTTGTTATTTCTTTGACAGATCAACAGATTATTTAAATCCTGTCTGCACTTTCTACTGTCATGCCTCTTTTTTCATACTGTGGTGGTACTATACGGAGCACCTTTGCTCGAGTAAGTATGTGTTCATTTGTTTGTTTATTGTTCGTTGGCACAAAATGTAAAAAAACAATGTATAAGTAACACCTCACATTGTAGGTCAGCTCTGGAGACATTTTCTCTGGCTGTGCTGCTGTCCACGCTCACTACATTGAGATGTCTCTGTATCCTGGGTCCTAATGTACAGGCTTGGATCCGAGTTTTCAGCAGAGATGGGTAAGCGCAGGATACATTAACCACTTGAATGATTCCTTCCTCCCTTTATGGTGTAGAAGAGCTTTGGTGAGGAGTTTGTGTGGAATTGTTTGACAGATACCGTCCACAGTGTCTGTAATCCACTAGATGGAGACCTTGTCTAACTTTGACGAATGGGAGCATCAGAATGTTACAAAACACTATATCAGGAATAGATCAAGCAAAATCATTCTGACATTACAACCGCAATGCTCAAATCTTCATATACGAGTTACTAAAGTTGGATGTGGAAGTGTGAATTGATGCTCTTAGATCAAATCAAAAAGGGTGGGGTCTCAGCCGGGTCTTGTTTTCTTATTTTATATAATCGCCATTTAAGTCATATAATTACTAAAGCGTGCCTCTATGTATCATTCTGACCTTCAGACTAACTGAAGTGTTTTGAAACAAGACCACAGATGTTTGGACTATCATTTAGTGATGTTCCAGTGGTATGATAATCAGAGATTCTGTGTGTTGTTTATACAGCTGCAGTATCGCAGGAAATTCGTCTCTCAAATGTAAATACGTAGCTGTTTTCATCGAACATCCACAGTCCTCTTGTATACTATATCATTGCTCTCTATTCCAGCCTTGTGTTTAATACCCTGCGCACAGTGTTGTTTTTACTATTATAATTTAGTGTAGGTCAGTAAGATTTATGTCTTTGAAAGAAGTCTTATAAGCTCAACAAGGCTGCATATATATATATATATATATATATAAAAGTGATAATGTTATTTAATTTTATGTAAATTAAAAAATAAGAGTTTTGTACTTGGATGTATTTTAAAATGTAATGTATTCCTGTAATGAAAATCACAGTCCTTTTAGGTATCACTGTAAATTGAAATAAAAAAAATTATTGAAAATTAAATTTATTTTAATTAAATATATATTTAAAAAATAAAAATAAAATAAAAAAATAAAATAAAAAAAATTATATATATATATATATATATATATATATATATTGATTAATCGCATCCAATTTTGTTAACATGTGTGTACTGTGTATTTTTATTATGTCTATATAAATACAGACACAGTATATATTTTGAAAATATTTACGTTTACACATTTATATATTCAAACTTTTTACATAAATATATTTAATATGTAATTAATTAATTAATGTAATTAATTATTTAATATATATGCATGTGTTTGTACATATATACATATGTTATGTAAACAAAAACCTCTTTTTAGATGCCAATAATCACGATTAATCATTCGACAGCACTAGTAATATATAAAAGTCACTTTTGGTCAATTTTATGCGTCCTTGCTGAAAAAATATATAGATTTACTGAAAAAAAATTGTAGTTTATGTTTATATAAACATTTGTTTGATTTTGTTCCTGTTCATTTGTTATCAGCAATGTTATGATGTTAAGCGTGTGTGATTTTCAGGGCGATGTCAGTGTGGGACACCTCTCTTCAGATTACCACTGGCTGTAGTGTGATCGGGGCCTGGCTGGGAGCTTTCCCTATTCCTCTCGACTGGGACAGACCTTGGCAGGTTAGTGTCATTACACTATTGCAATATTGGGTTACACTTTATTTTAAGGGGTCTTTAAGTGTTATTATACATTTAAGTACTTTGTAATATTAATCCGCTACATGTACTTAAAGGTTTGAGTCTGGCCTGTAACACATCCCAATGTATTTCTTGTCTTCCTGTGACTTTCTATTATATCTGTTTAGTAAACCAAAATGAGCCCCTAAAAAAATCTGTCAGGCTTAATGGTAATATTGGTTAGTTGAATAGTTCTGCACAGTAAAGAGCAGATTTCTGCCGTGGCAGCAGGTTTTCAGTAGAAGGTTCCCTGTTTCAGAGCTCTTGCTCTTATGCTGCATTAAACCTCAGAAAGGAGGAACATGGCAGAGAAATTGCTTTGTATAAATATTTTGGTTTTGTTTAACTTTTAGTTTTATGTTTGTGCCTTCTGTTTATAACATTTAGTATATATTTATTCAAATTTATTCTTCTGTTTGCAAAAAAAAAAAAGATCTATTTTTGTCCATCGCACCTAGTTATTATGCTTCTTAAAAAGGGAAAGTTTACCAAAAAACGTAAATCAATATACTTTTCTCATTTAAAACCTGACTTTTCTAATGCACAAAACAAAAGGAGATTTTATTACTCTGTTTATGGCAATATAATGAAAGCCAGTGTGTGTGTGTGTATATATATATACATATATACACACACTATCATATGTAGTGTAGATGTGATTATGATATAAAAATATGATTGTGGGAAAAAAATATTATATATATATTCCTCACTCAGACAAATAAATTAATCTTTTAATATCATAACCACATCTACACTATCATCGTAAAGTTTGGAATAATTAAAATCTTTGGAGTATTTCTGAAAGACATCTCTTATGCTCACCAAGGCTGCATTTGATCCAAATACAATTTTAAATACCTTTTTTATGAATATATACAGTACTGTGCAAAAGTCTTAGGCCACTAGTATTGGCCAAGATGCTTCGAAAAACCAGCTTCTGTTCCGAGGGACACTTGCCCATAGTTTTTCCGGTAGCTTTCCTGGTAGGTTTTCTTGAAGCATCTTGGAGACGTTGGCACAGTTCTTCGGGATTGAGTCTGTCTCAGTTTGTTCTGTTACTTCATGTCCAGACAGACTGATGATGATCAGATCAGATCTCTGTGTGGAGCACTGTCTGTTGTCAGTCTCCTTGTGCAGACAATAATCTCAATGCATTACTACATTTAATGACTAAAAAATAAAGACTAAAGTAATTTGGAAATTACTAAAGTAGTTTGGAAATGTTAACTGATCTTTCCAACTGACACACTAATGCAAAAGATAGAAAAAGATAGACTTCTGCACAGTACTCTACATATATTGAAATGTCATTTATTCCTGTGAAATCATTCTAAACATTAGATTTTTAATTACAAATGTATGCAGTTCTTTCTGTTCATCAGAATTTTCAACAAATAATAAACAGAACCATCATTAATAATTGAGCACCAATAATAATTGATAACATCTGAGTTCTGCAAGGATCATGTTACACTGAAGACTGGTGTGATCACAGGAAAAAAATATATTAAAATACCAAAAATGAAAGTTATTTTAAATGAAAATAATATTTCACAATATTACGGGTTTGGGATCAAATAAATGCAGGCTGGTCAGCGTAAGAGACTTATGTCTATTTGTTAATATATTTTGAATAGAAGTCATTATACTAGAGATTAAATAGAAAACAAATGCTGTGTAGTTAACTTATTTAGACAATATACACATCCTCTCAACCAAAAAAACATGCAGGATAGTCACAGGCGAGTTTTGTTGGGAATGAACCAATCTTCATGAAAAATGTAATGTTCTCAAAGCATAGAAAGACTGCACTGGTACTTCAATTATTCATGTGTTGTACAGAGACATTGATCAGAGGCCAGTGTTTGCCCTCGTTTTGCCCTCGAAATGTCACACTGAAGTCTCCCATGTGTGCATTTTGACACGCTGTCTACACACAGATGTCTAGACGAGAGCAGAGAGATGAGACTGATTCATTATGGGAGAGAGGAAGCTGTAGGGAGGATTCCTCAACACATGATGATGGGGGTGTGAACTAACAAGAAACTCTGGGGTGGTTCAATCCAGTTGACTAGCTTCAGAGAATGGAAGAGCGGTGTGACTCACACACAGACTCTCTCCCTCTCTTTGCCATGACACTCTTGTAATGTTGCAGCCCACATTATCTTGAGGTAATCGAATAATCAGTTTTGCGGACATTTTTTTTTTTTTAATTCTGAGACAAATATGAGACAAGTTCATTTAGAGAGCAAATATGAAGGGAAGAAATCTCATTCTCCGTGTAAAACAGACAGAAATGAGTGCTGATCAATATATAATAGCCTATATTCAAAGGTTTAGGGTCGTTTATTGTTTTGTTTGTTTTTTAAGGATGCATGGCATTGGTCAAATCTGTTATTGAACCTTCTTTGCATCAAAGAATCACAAAAAATATTTGGTTTACACGCGCAAAAAAAGTTTTCAGCATTGAAAAGAAATCTTGCACCAAATCAGCGTACTACAATGATTCCTGGAAGATGACACTAGAGATGGTGAGTCGACTCCAAAAGAGTCGATTCCTCGACTCTCACTAGCCCTAGTGTCGGAATCGACTCCAGGTCAGGAATCGAC
>JAUCMT010000021.1:7359840-7374193 GCA_032357475.1 Enteromius thamalakanensis
AAAACAAAACGACAAGTCAGAAAACACAACGACAAATCAGTCAAACCGGAAAAGGATTTTTTTTTGCGTGACCGGCGGAGTCGGTTTGCTGTTTTGTTTTTAGATTTGATATTGCGTTTTCTAATTTGTAATTTTCATTCTGGATTTGTTATTGGTTTTCAGATTTTTGTTTGACGATTTGTTTGTTCTTTGTGTTTTGCACTTCTCGGCCACCGTATGGAGGGCCACTGTCCTGCAGAGTTTTGTTCCAAACTTGATCAAACTCACCTGCCTGTAGCTTACTAGTGACCCTGAACATCTTAAATGCTTCAGGTATGTTTGATTAGGGTTGGGGTTAAAATCTGTAGCACAGTTGCCCTAAGACAACCAGGGTTGAGAAAGCCTGGTGTAGCGTTCACTACTTATTTGCATATCGTATGTGACCACAAAACCAATCCGGGTGTATTTGTAGCAATGCCAAAACTACATTTATTACAAATCATTAGAACATAAAGTTAAGACTGCATATGGACAGCTTTAAAGGTCATTATCAAATAATTGTCTGTGCCAAATATTGTAATATCCTAACAAACCATACATCTAAGGAACGCTTATTTATTCATTATTGTTATATAAATCTCAGTTTTACACTTTACCCTCATTCAAGGTTTTGTGGACCAGGGTCAAATATACTACATTGCTTTTAGATATTATATGAACCTCAGTTTAAAATAAATTTGACCCTTTGTCTGGTTTTGTGTTACTAAACTGCTTTCAGATGATGTATAAATCTCAATTTCGAAAAAATTTACCCCTATCACTGGTTTTGTGGTCCAGGGCCACATTTACTAAATGAGATAAGCGTTTACAGTTTTAAGTTAAAATATATTATTAATAAAATTAATGACTGCAGGGAGACTTATCTTTATTGTTATATGTGTGAGCAGGCCCTTTTCACAGTATTTGAGCTCAAATGCTTCTATTTGACCACTCTAAAACCTTTCACTTAAGTTCCCCTTGCTTTACTTTATTGGGAGCTGAATTAATGATTTAACAAGTCGGAGGGACCTCTCCATGGAAACATGAGAATTTGTGTAAGCTCTTTCTAGGCTGGAGCACTGTCAGGACACAAGGTCCCGCCAGATGCCCGTTCCAAGCAGCCTGGCCATCTGTAGTCATCAAATGCCACAGTTGTCCATTTCATACAAGAGAAATGCTGTTGGATTGGTTTTCTTCATTCACACAGGAAGGGGTTTACAACACAAACATTGGCTAATGTATTTCCTTTGGATTGTAATGCTTTATTGTGCACTTTCCAGCTTTGAGCTGGGGTATTGTCTCATTCTGCGGGTCAGAAATTGCTGCAGATGCATGTATTGTCCAAAATCAATGAATTCCAGAACGTGTCCTTGAGTACAGAGGTACTTGTGTTATTATTTGGATATAACAGATTGACAAAGAGAGTCTAAATGCTGATTTCTTTCACATCTGAAGTAGCGCGTTCCATCTCTGTTTTTCAGAGCTTGGTTCAGTTTAAAGGCACAGAAGAGCAGGTGATGTCACTACGCTGAAGACCAGCAGGTCCCCAGGATGATCTATGCTACAGCTAGTTGAGAAACTCAGAAGAGAGACTTCGCACGCAGCGTGCTGAGCGGAATTTGAGTTCGTGGTAGCACTGCACAAAGCTGTGGTAGATAAAGGTAATGGGCAGAGCCAAAAGCACAATGCCACTCACAACGCACACGCCACCCAGCACGCGTCCCGGGATGGTGATGGGGTACATGTCTCCATAGCCGACGGTCGTCATGGAGATAATAACCCACCAGCAGGCTGCCGGGATGCTGGCGTAGTCCTCATTGCTAGTCTCCAGGTCAAGGCCGTGCTCCAACAGCTGTGCCAGGGCGCTGAATATGGCCATAGCGACACAGACAAACACCAGCAGCATGACCATCTCGCGGTAGCACCTGCGCAGCGTCAGCCCGAGCGTCTGTAGCCCGAGGAAGTGACGCGCTAGCTTGATAAGCCAAAAGATGCGCATCATTCGTAGTACGCGCAGGGTGACTCCTGCACGTTGTAGCTGAGGGTTTTCTCCTGTTAGCGCTGTCACCGCGACAGACACGTAATAAGGAGTGATCGCCAGGAGGTCAATAATGTTAAGGGGGCGGCGCACAAACTCACATTTGTCTCTTGAGACAATGAAGCGCACTATGCATTCGGCAGTGAACCAGCCAATGCATACTGCCTCGATGATCCTGTGACAACAGAGAGAAAGAGATATGGAAAGAAAATGAAAAAGAGAGAGTTAGAGGGTATAAGAGAGATATGATTACAATACTGATTTCTGGGAGCAGTACAAGTTAAGCTCAACTGACAGTATTTGTGGCGTTATGTTGATTACTACAAAAATAGTTTTTACTTGTTCATCAAAATTCTTAAGAAAAGATTTCTGAAGGGTCATGTGACACTGAAGAATAATGTAAAAGCTTCTTAAAAATCTAGCTTTACCATAACAGGATTAAATGACATTTTAAAACATAAATAAATAGAAAATTGGATAACACATCAGAATAGGGGTCCAAAATATTGCATTAGTTAAGCATTAATTAATTGTTAATTTGTTCACAATTAAGCATTAGTTCAGCAAAAACACACTACTAATTATTAATTAACTTAACAATTTAATTATTAATTAGTAGTGTGTTTTTGCTCAACTAATGCTTAATTTAATCATTAATTAGTGCTTAACTAATGCATTATTTTGGACCCCTATTCTGAAGTGTTTATATTTTTAAATATATATATTTTTTTAATTGCAATAACTTTTCACAATATGAATGTTTTCTGTGTTTTGATTAAATAAATGCCGTTTCAAAATCATTAAAAATCTTAATTATTTCAAACTTTTGTAGTCTGTTTAATTTTTAATTATTTTTTTTTTCCCTGTTTAGGCTCCTTCTTAAGCTCACTTTAAAGATGTGAAAGAAAAAAAAGTTACTATTATTTAAAAATGAAAGAATTTTTTTTCAAAAACATAAACAATATGCAGATTTCTTATTAACCGGTTAAGTGTGAAGTTCTATCCAATATAAACAGCACTTTAACAACATAAACCTTAAAACACTAAAATTACTTAACCCCCCAAAAATATCTTAGATTTTAAACAAAATGGACAAATAAAAATCATTTAATGTGATAATCAACATTATGTCACAAGTGCTTTCACTTTAGCTCATTTCTATTGAACCCAGAATATTCCTGTACCAAATGAATGAACATTACAGTAAATATAAAAATAACTACTAAAAAAGTATGCTAAGTTGCCTCCCATTTTAAGTAAATATTATGTTTACGTTTTGTTATTTTAAGTAAACAAGTCATGCAAAGTATTTAGATCAGATTCCATGCAGTCATGCAGTTAATGTGCTTTATATGGAAAATGTCCTCTCATTCAGATTGTGTAAACAGCTCCAGTGTGTTGTTGACAGTGAAGTGTTGGTGTCTATGGAAGCTGAGAGGCATGGAAGATACACTTTCTCAGTAGTCCTTGAATTTCTGGTGCAAAAGAAATCCCATTAAACTATCATTTTGTTCATATAATTAAGTGCATATTCAGTTCAAATATCTGAACTAAGAAAACATTGTTTAGAAAGGCATGGAACTACAAAAGATTTTCCTCTGAAATTTGCTCTTTCATTCTGAATGGTTTTACTGTACTGTTCAAACCAAATATATAAAGAGCCGTGGCAGAATTACAGTGAGGACAGCTGTTTGGCAGGAAGGCATACAAATAGGGCCAAGAATTACTGTTGATAATATATGTACATGTGCCCACGAATTCTGGGTTAATAGTGAATACATATATGCAATAATCATCCTTCAGAAGGCATGATGCACATAAAAAAATATGCATTTAAACTTCTGGACCTTTACAGGCAACGAATGAACAGACATTTAAAGATGAATACCAAACAAGGGAATGAGATTCATTTTTGAAATATATACTGCATGCATGAAAAACCATCTCTTTCCATCTCTTACCAGCTCGTCATACACATATGACAACACATACCTGAACCCAGAGACAAACAGTGGCCACTGTGGGAAATGGAATCAAGACTGCACTGGATACATAAAGAAAAACCTACTTACAAATACTTCCAGACAGAGAGAGACGGGGACAAGGGAATACCCAAAATGACAATGTGACTCATAACAGGGAACATGAAAACGTCACTGGAATTTTGAATCTCTGGTGGAAAGCAGGCTACAAGGAAGATGTCACAATTGCTTTGGATGTCAATAAAATGCCTGCATTGAATATGGAAATCTTATAGTAATTATTTCGTAACAGGTATCAATCCAGGAGATATGGCACAAGAAAGAGTGTTGTAACAGCATCAACAAATTGGGCTACATCAACCTCCTGAGCTAACAGAAGATGTTTTGAGTGTGTTCGTAAAATATAATGTGGATTATAATTAAATTTGCGGTGATGTCAAGAAATGTGAAATGTCATAATGTGTATGCTCAGTAGCTTCTGTTGCTTAATTTTAAATCTAAAAATAATATATTAAAAAAATTAAACATCTTGTCTGAAGAGATTAACGTGGTTGTAATGTCACTTTTCACCCACAAAGATTACACAGAATGCTTTGCTACAGTTTAAATTAAGCAGATGACTCACACACATCCATCCTATTTTTATACACGTTTCACATAAATATCTTAAACAAGTTAATATGCGCATGGCCAAATAAAAATGGCCATTGTTAAAAACATTTCTAAAGTGAGGAAGATTGTCACGTTGACACTCGATACCTTCTAACATTTATTTGCGCTGCTGAGGGTATGTAGTAGATTTCTGTATCTGCTTTACTTTGTAGCAAATAATAGAATATTGCATCAAAATTTAAGCCACAAAAACCTCTTACAGTTACAGTCGTTCGTTCATACGCAATGTGTTACAACACTCCTGGGTCTCCCCTACTCGCGCTGACGTTAGATTATTTTAGCGACGTCTACTGGCCAGGCGAAGTACGTCAGCTAGATAACAAAATTCACCATCGTAATACTTTCAAGTATCGTGTATTATCACCGTGCGGACATTGCTGAAATGTCGGCTTTCCCCAATTCTAATACTGTTTTTGCTACAATTCATTTCAACAAGAAAACCCGTAATGAGCTGTATGATTAATATCATTGCATATATAAATGATTCTATTCTATTCTTACGGTCTTCATGTTCATGTAATTGCATTTTAAACGTTTTGGAAGTCCAGTTCATTTAGCTAAGCATATCTCTACTTTTCTCTAACCGAGAAAATGTGCCATTGCAGTGTCATGTCCTTATTTAGATCTTAGCTGAACTTTAATTGTCAGTTTTGCTTGCAGTTTTCTTTAAGAAAAGGTCTCGGAAAGCAACCGGATACAAAACATGGAAAGAATTACAGACAGAGAAGTTCAGGTGGACAAACCAGTCCCAAACCAGGCTTTTTCATTCTTAGATCCTATATATGGAGAAGAGAGTGATTCCTTCTATCACATATGGAACTATGGAGGGTTTAGGCATGCTCATAAAGCTGAGCTGTCATGTGAGAGATGCAGCTAATTTTGCATTTATACCACAGACCACGGAAGTTGAATTCGTGCATGTACCTGTGTTCTTCCACTGTATTGTTTTTTGCTGTATCCCAGTCCGGCAGAGTGCTCGCGCAGAGGATGACCATAGACATAATGACAAAAACCACTGACACCGACGCCAGGATCTGCGCGGCGACAGAGGAGGCCGGTTCCTCAAAAGTCCTCCGCATCCTCTCCAGCCACCGCGCGTTCCCACTCTCGGAGGCGAACCTGGCGACCTGATCCTCCTCACTTCTGGACTCCACCTCAGCCTTGATGTCCTCCTCTGAAAAGTACGTGTAAGTGTCGGACATCCTATCCTCCAATCGTCGCTGGCAGCAAAACTCCAAATGTGAGCTCTCCAAACCCCAGTAGATCATCTCGTTGTAAAAGGAAAGCTCGCACATCTGCGGGACAAACCTTAGCTTTCCAGAGCGCACATAAAGCATAATAAAGACAAAAGCCTCGGAGTGCCTGTCGAAGAAAAACTCGTTCCTCTCTCGGTCGTAATCATCACATACCTCCAAGACCTCTTTTTCAGAGGAACAGCTGTGGAGTCTGCTCACTCTTCGGAGGGGAAAATCCTTTATAACTTCTCTTGTGAAAGCATACTTGGTGCCACCAACGTTTAGGATGCAAATATTCTTCCCAAACTTCATTTTGGATCAGATTTGCATCACCAATTCGAGTGAAATAGAAACGACGCACAATATGGTTTAATGATAGCCATAGTTAAAATCCAGTATGTTTCTGTTAGCACGAAGAAAAAACAACAGCTCCGAACTCGCGACTCCACTTCAGTAGGCTATGTGTTTTTTACAGATTGAGCGCGTGTCAGTTAGGAGAACCGTGGAAAAGTGACTTCTTGCTTTGTGCATCATCTAAACTCCAGCCTTCGGTGGGGTGTTTCATTCAGTGATGTCACAGATCGACAAGCCTATTGCGCGCGATTGTGCGCTCCAGAAGAACGGGCGTTCCCAAACGCAAAAACGAGTTTTTCATGACGCATGTCTGAGATTTTAACAAGTGAACTTGCTGGACTTCACGTCTCTGTTGTCGGCAGTGTAGCAGAGCAGGAGGACGTCACAATGGACTGAAATGTCCAATATTAAAATCAATATTTAACGCTTTTTCCTATTGCTTGTCTACTCTATTGAAATTAGACATTGATCCAGGCTAGCAGAGTAGGTTCGATTAGTTTTTACTTTTCTTGAATGTTGTTAAACATGCAGGTTAGTATAGGTTTATTTAAACAGCTAAAATACTTTATTGCCTTTTATTGTTTTCTCTGTGTAATTTTCAGTAATAAAGTTGTTAGTCTTGTGTTTTCAATTAGCTACTTTTTTGATCCGAATCATTCCAACGGGTTACCAGGTCTGAATCGGTTCGCGATTCAGTCTGAATTATTCGAGCATCTCACTTGAATCGAACCATTACTTTTTTTTGCAACACCTTTAAGGGCATCCTCTTATTTATACAATTATTTACATCAGGAAATGTTATAGTTTATTTTAACTATTGTGCCTGTACTGTTTAATCAACAAGGTGTAGCTATGCTTTAGAAAGGAAATTTTAAATTAACCAAGTTTAATTTTCATTTCAGATTTTTCAATGAATTTCGTTTATTACTTGGTCTTTTGATCTGGATCATTCCAATAGGTCATTAGAATCGGTTTATGAATCAATTCAGTCTTGATTCGAGCAACTCACTCACGCACTGATTCGTTACTAAAACTATCCTACATTTGTCATTTATTTTATTATCTTAAAAATGTTTAAATGTTGTAACATAAATATACCCAGAATAAACCCTTTTAAATATTTATTGTTATAGGAAAAAATATTTACACAGGCAAATATTTCAGTCTAAACTAACTTTATGCATATTTAAAATATTACGTAAAAAAATACATGCACTAACCGAGTTTAATTTTAAGCTGTGTAAGTGTGAGGGTGCAGTCTGCAGACTTTATTCACCCTCCTCCTTCCCTCCCTCTTTTCTCTCCTCCTCTCATCATCAGGAAGCCGCTGCGCTCTAGCGCGTGAGTGAGTTACTGTATTGTACTGTGAATCTCGGGAGGGGGGCTGCAAAAAAATCTCCTATTCTTACAGAGGTCCATCCCCCATATTTAAAACCTTTAAAGCCAAATTGCTTCTTAACAGGTCACAGGACGTAGATGTCGTTTTGATTCACATATTTATTTTGTTTTTATTTTAGTTTATGGTTTGGTTTTTTTAACACTCCGGGAGGGCAGAAATGGCGGCCAACATGTACCGGGTCGGAGGTATGTCCGTCTATTTTCTGAATTAACGCAAGTCAAAACACAGGCACCACCGCAAGACCTGTCTGGGAGGCAGGGGCTCGTTTCAACGCAATTACCGCAACCGGCCGGTCACCTTTTAAACTCTTAACACGTGCATTGTCTTCGCAAAAGAAAGCGATAACGTGGATGGAGAATATTTTGGGTTCTGATGTGGGTCAGGCCTCTTAAACTATCATAGCCGCACTAGCATTTTAGCAAGCAGGCTATGTTGCTAACGTTAGCTAGCCACATCATAAACAAAAAATCATTACTTTAAGTAAAACACACGGAAACACATATACACGTTTCTTTTGCCTTTGATCTTACAGCAGAAAAGCGAGCTGTGCTTGCGACCTAGCAATGCCGATTTTTGACGCCGATGCGTTTCTTTGTGATCATTTGTCTCATTTTTTGGCACGTATCCATTAGTTACGGGTCCTCAATCGGCATGCAAGGTAGCAAAGCGAGCTAGCATTTAACGGCAACCGCTCGAGTCGGTTTCCCGCAGAAACACAGTGAACTTCTGCCCATTTACTAGCCGAAAAATTTTGAATGTGAACTATTTTGAAGGGTATTTGTTGTCATGCGTTTAGTCGTTAACACGTTTTAATATTAAACCGTCGTGTCGTTTGTTTGTGCAATTAGCCGCGGAATTTGACATCGTTTCATGGCGCCGTCAATGCACTGCCATTTAAACTGATTTTACAGCTTGGGTACACTTCTATTGAATCCACTGACGTTTGAATGGAGCGTCTATTTGACAAATTATTTCATTGCGACCCTTTCCTTGTGTGTACTCGGTTTTGCCGTATGTATCGGAATGTGAGTCGCATGGCCGTATACAGAATACGCTTGTTTCCATAAATTATGTGTTTGTTTGGAAGGTATTCTTCATCTTGCTTTTGAGAGAGGGTGTTTTCTACATCTATACCAGACATAAACAATTCATCACATACACTCAGTCCAAGGCCAAGTCTAAAGACTCATAGTTTGTGTATGTTGTAGGGTATGTTTGTAAACCAGGCACAGTAGTGCTCTAGGAATTCCTTTCATTACCTAAACACAAGTATTGTAGGTATTACTTGATTCAAAAGTTTTTTTTTTTAATAATACCTTGCACTTTATGAATACTTTATTCGTTACCCTTTATTCCAGTCTGTTAGGGAAAGATCAATCAGCTAAAAATATATTTTTTTAATATTAAATGCCCAGCTGTCAGTATAAAAATGTTAATTTTCCCCCTATAGTAAATAAATGAACTATGGTAACCCGTTAAATCTCTGTCCCCAGTAGGCTGTATTGTTTTGAACTATATCTACATCAAAAATACTTGGTAAAGTCCAATGTGTTGTGGAAATAGATTGCATATGTAAAATTTTATTATACCTAGTATTATGAGACGCACTGTTTTTTTAATGCAATGTGAATCTGTCAAACCAAGCCTTAAAATGTGGTTTTTATATCGCTAACACAATAACCAGTGCTTTTTATTTTCTTATGCAGATTATGTCTTCTTTGAGAATTCTTCAAGCAACCCTTATCTGATCAGACGAATAGAAGAACTGAATAAGGTACATTTCCCTCAGGGCTGGGAGGGAGAAATCTGGGTTGGTGGACACTGGGTGTACTGGCGGGGTGTCGACAAAACATTGTCATTACATCGACACAAGAAGCTCCGCCACCTCGCCCAAAGCCACATTACTTGCATTTCTATGTGATTCTCCCTTCAGTCTGTCATATCTCCAACACTTGTTTGCTGAGAAACTGTATCTGTGTGAGATCACAAAGCAGCAGACTGCATCCTGAGGTCTCTTAGAGAAGTAGGCTGTGGTGTGAAGCTGACATCTTTTGTTTTTGTAAGATTTTTGTATTATGATAAAACAAGATTCAGCTCTTTAAACATTAAATGCTAAGGGTTTTAAGCACGCTGGATTTAGCGTAACTCATAATGCACAATGGGAAATCGCTTTTGTCAGCATGCTTTACTGCACAATATTCTCAACTGTTAGTCGTCGCTTCTTCTGGCGAAGTGATGTACCTTTTGACATGTTTGTCAAAAGAGAGGATTCACTTGCCCGGCACATTCAGTTTGCTCGCAGGTTGTTATTGTACTTGGCATCCGAATAATCAACCTGTGGCTATTGAGATGCATTCAGTCTTATCCTTCTCCCATGACCACTTCTAGAAATTGATAGTCTTTTGGGACACTGATTGCACTATAAAAAAAAAAAAAAGGAGAATAAATTGTACTAAAATAAAGTAAGTAACTTTAAGCCTTTTTTATGGGAAAGACGTGTAAATGCAGTCCAAATGTACATACTGGCTATGTTGCATGTCTGGTCAATTTTATTAGACTTATTATTGTATTTATTATACTTAGTTGAGAGTCAGTTTAAAATTTTATTTAGTAAAATTATCAAATTATCTTCACATAGAGAATTTCCTAGCAAATATTGATTTATGTGATTAATTGAAAGCAGATTTATTTAGCTTTATATGCATGTCTTGTTGGGGTAGACGATATGACCAGAATCTTATTTCACTATATGATTTATTTTATTTCATTTTATTTACTGGTAATGAGATATCATGTCATATATTAATAATTTCCATTTGTTATAATAGATTGGATCAAAGATAGACATGACAAACATTAAGAAAAAACTACACAAATGAAATATACATTTATTCATATAAAAACTGCAGAAGTTATTTAGTCAAGAGCAGTTTATTAGGCTTAACTCTTTAACTTCAAGCATATCTTGCACTGTATTTTCTTTTTCATACATGTCATGTTTATTGCTGTAGCCTTGTAGAACCTGAAAAATTATTAATTTTTGTTTACCAAAAAAAGAGGGCTCATGCAAAATGCTGTTGTTGTTTATTTAGTACTGACCTAAATAGGATATTTCACATATAGTCCACAAAAGAAAACAATAGTTTACTCCTGTTCAGGAGTTTACTTTACTTTTCGTCACCTGAATGATCCACAGCTGTGTGGATTTTTTTTGTTTGTTTTAGTAATAGTTGTTCATGAGTCCCTTGTTTGCCTGAACCGTTAAACTGACCACTGTTCTTCAGAAAAATCCTTAAGATGCCACAAATTCTTTGTTTTTTACAGCATCTTTGTGTATTTGAACCCTTTCCAACAGTTTTTCACACTGAGGGCAACTGACAACTCGTATGCAACTGTTACAGAAGGTTCAAATGCTCACTGATGCTCCAAAAGGACATTGATGGTAACGGGTGACAAAATGTTACATTTGAAGATCTGGTTAAACCTGTAGGTCTTCTGGGAGACATGTAGGTATCTTCTGTAGCTTCTGAAGAGCAGGACAAAATGAAAAAAAATTGAAAAACATACACTCATGAACACCTAAAAAAGAACTCATGAATAACCATCACTAAACAAAAAATCACAGTTGTGAATCATTCAGGTAATAACACATTAAGAATCAAGTGTTAACTTTTGAACATGGTCATTTTTATAATTTCAGCTATTATTTTCTCTTGTAAATGTAAACATATTTTATGAGAAATCTCTATCAATTTCATATGGTTGCCATGATACACATTGTCATACTACTCAGTTTATATAATCTGTCTTACTGTTTATGCATTTTTTATTGATTAACAGTCATAAATATTTTGTTTGTCTTGTTAAATTACTCGGTACAAAATTGAATCTGGCGTTTATCAGGTGTATGTTGTCACATGCTCTTTTTAACCCAGTCTAGCGTTGTAGTTTTTTTCGGACTGCTCCTCAGAGGTGTGCAGACACAGCAGGTGTTGATAAATTCAACACTGCACTGCTGATTAAACATAATAGACTGCAACCTCAGGTTCAAGCCCTTTCAGTATTGATTAACAGAGGTGTTAGGTTTACTGTCCCCAGATACTGTTTGAAGCTCCTTCAAGGTGACCTTGTTTGTCGCTTCTCCTTTCAGACCTCAAGCGGCAATGTGGAGGCAAAGGTGGTCTGTTTCTACAGGAGAAGGGACATCTCACAGAGCCTCATCCAGCTGGCTGACAAACACGCAAGTGAGTGAACTTGTATTGTCAAGGAAGCGAAGGGTGGCTTGTGACGTGGCATGCATGAGTGCCCATTAGCATGATAATGAGAAGTCATTTGAAACTGCTCATGTACATGCGTATGCATCTGTTTTCTGGTGCGTGTGTAAGTTAGCAGGGGAGCTGTAATCGCTGGAGCACCAGAACCAGACGCCTGTAATTGGGCAGCAGGGTTTTCTTAATTTCTTATGTTTCAGGGGCCCTCAACAAATTTGTCTGGATGAACTGGTCACAATATGACTCGTGTCTTTGTGTTGAATAAATGAAAGACTGTAGAAGGTTAAGTGAGATAAATCTGTAAGTTTTGAGGTGTAAGACCAGACAACCACTAGGTTTGATAAGTAATAGCACAGAATGTGGTATTAGGGATGGTACCGAAACTCGCTACTTAATCGGTACCAATGCTAAATTATAAAGGACCGAAGTATCGATAAGCTCTGACGTCTACAGTTCTGCAGAAGAATTTTTTTTTCCTATTTATTGCTAAATAATCACCTAGCATAGTTTAATTTGAAAATATTAAATATATTTCCCTGCACTTGTTATTATATATATATATATATATATATAATATAATATAATATAATATAAAATGTTAAAATAAAAACAAAGCAAATTTATGCGCGCAACAAACATCTGGCATTTTCTGAAGCAAGAGATTTTTTATTTCATAACCAGTTATGAAAATAACGATAGAATAATGTCAATGCCAATAAACCTATCAACATCTCATCTGACCTCAGACACTGAATCAGGACAGCTCTTTACTTATTAAACTGCATTTGACAGAATAACGGCTTTCATGAACGTCTTTTAAAATAAAAGATCTCTCATAAGAAAACATTTAGAATTACTTAAGCAAGCAGTCTTTCAAAATAACGAAATAAACATCACATATGGTCTCTCTAAATTAGAATGTTATAATAATGTTAATCATTTTTAGTAAACACACATTTTGGTTACATAAAAAATAGTCATATAAATCCTTAAGAGTATTTGTTCCTCCAGTAGCCTAAATGAATTTTAAACACTTAAAATGCCTTTTTAGTACTGCATTTACAAATAGATGGATAATAATAAATTATACTTATTGAGAAATAAAGCAGATATAATAGAAAACAGGGAATATGGATATAAAGCAGAGCTTACCTAAAAATTTAATTAATTTGTATTGATGAAAAGTGAAATACGTTCACTTATTCAGTGTACATTGCAAGAGGTTCCAAACGTTTATTAATTTTAATCCCAAACACAGGTAACTAATTTATGTGAATGTGTTCCAATAAAACTATATATTTAAGCTAAAGCAATCTAGTCAACAATGGCTACCTCACAGTTTTCAGACAACTGCTAAAACCAATTGTGGTCGAACCAAATCAATTACTGTTATCAAACCGATAGTTCTAATCAAATCTGGTAGTCAACATTTGAAGTGAATCAAGAAAGTTTCTCAAAGTTGTCTTAAGACAAGAATGGGTATTGTTTGCATTTTAGGACAACTTTAATGAAAAGTTTTGATCCACTTCAAATGTTGACTACTGTACACTGCTGTGTAATATTTTGGGCAATTATTTATGGCATGAAATTAAGCATTTTACACATCCATTGAAAAGTTTGTGCTCAATAAATCTTCAAATTTCTCAGGCTGCATTTATTTGATCAGAAATACAGTGAATGCAGCAGTATTGTGGAATACAAGTACAACTAAAATAGTTTAAATCTACAGTGTTCTGTGTAACATGATCCTTCAGAAATAATTCTTATGTGATGATTTGCTGCTATATATTGCTGCCATTTATTAATATTGTTAATGTTTACTGTTGTACTACCTAATATTGTTTTTATATAAGTTATTAGGTGCTACTGTTTTTGATACTTAAGTAGGTTATGTAATTGGAATATTTCTCAGTGTTTTATTATCATATTAATGATAATTGATTGTTATTTTCTGTGATTTTATTAATATAACAGCTTTCCAAAAACTCTTTAACTGTGCATCTTATTATCTAACCAAATACAGATTCTGACCATAAAAAAAAGTGTTTTTCTGTGAGTCATTGTACTCCAAAGTCTACAATTTGCAGTAAATTAGGCGTACACTTTAAGCATTTATCTTGGTCACAGCAAAGCAAAGTAAACATCAACTGAAAATAAGAAGGCTGTCATCTTTAACTTCTGCTTTGTGTATGCAAAAAGATTTGCATTTGGCTGATTTGGTTGGTCTCCTTTTTTAACGTGGCAACTAATGCTGTCTTTAAGGTAAATAGGTGTTTCTCTCATTTATATACCTGCATGTGTGGCCATGCCTTTAATTATTATTCATTCCCTGCGTACAGAGGACCTGGAGGAAGAGAAGGAAAGCCCCTCAGAGCCCGATCTCA
>JAUCMT010000021.1:7374293-7389421 GCA_032357475.1 Enteromius thamalakanensis
GCCTTTAATTATTATTCATTCCCTGCGTACAGAGGACCTGGAGGAAGAGAAGGAAAGCCCCTCAGAGCCCGATCTCAGTGAAAAACAAAAACATCAACTCCGCCACAGAGAGCTTTTCCTTTCCCGTCAGTACGAATCCCTCCCCGCCACACACATCAGGTAAACCCACCCACACATCCATGTTTTCACGCATCTAAAAGACCAAAACTCACCATTTAATCCTCATTTCACATTTTCTGATGGCAGTTAATGTAAGATAACCAGTCCCAGATAGCACAGCACAATCTTAGCCTTTGAGTCACAGTGCTGCATCCATTCTTTAGCTGGCCGGTGGCACCCCAGGGCTTTTGTAGCACCCGCTGTGATTCAGGTGATAAATGCATTAGCAGCCTGGAGCCGAGTGGCAGTGGTTCTAATCAAAGGGAAGCCTCCTATGAGAAACATTAGTGGTGGTGCCGGGTTTGGAGAGGCCTGCTGTGCTCACTGAAATTGATATTGGCCTCCAAATAACAGAAATGTCACTGCCTTTCTTCTTTCTTTGTTTCTTTTTTCTTCTGTGATCCATAAATATTGAGCAGTCATTGTCGGAGGCTAGCTGGCCTTTACAGGGGATAATGTATTTTGTGTGGAACTGGACATATGTCAAGTTCAATTTTATTCATTTTTTTAGCCCTGTCACCCAATAAAGAGAAAAATGAATGTCAGCTTAAATTCTGCTTGCTTAATAATTTTAACAGTTTTAATTGAGATTTATGCACCGACTGAATTTGAGTATTTGAGGTTTTTATTATAGTTGCAAATGGTAATTTTTAATGTTAAAATATTGTCTCCTAAGCGGGGCTGTCTGTTCATTTAAGTTGTGCATCAACTCAAGCATTTGAATCAAAGTATTTAATAATAAATACTAAATTTGCCAAATATTTGTTGTCTGATAATTAGGCATGCAATTTAAAAAAGATATTGCCATTCAGAGTTGTTAATTACATATCTGATATTTGAATCACCTAAAGTAATGGTTCACCCAAAAATGCAAATGTTATTTACAAATTTTCTCAAACCTGTGATTTATTTTCTTTTGTGAAATACAAAACTCCTGTGCCCGGTTTCACAAACGGGGCTTAGCTTAAGCCAGGATTAGGCATTAGGTTAATTAAGATATTTAGGCAACTCTTACAAAAATGCATTTTGAGAAAATATTACAGATGTGCATCTTAACACAGAACAATGACACTGATATGTTTTAAGAGAAAGATATTGTCATTTGAGACAGCTCAAACATGCAATTTAGTCTGAGACTAGCTTAAGCCTTGTCTGTGAAACTGGGGGCTGGAGACCATTTGCTTAAATAGTATGGACTAAAAAAAACTGCAGAATGAATAATATTTTAATCATGATTCCAATTTCTGCTTCTTTGGGTTTACTAAACATAATCACTCCAATACTCCACATCCCTTTTATGTTTGTGATTGCCACATTTCAATACGCTCTCTGCCCAGTGATTTACTTAGGCTTCAAAACTCAGCATCCATGTGCACACTCACTTTATCTACATAAAAATGCAGATGAGCTGAAAACGTCACTAAACTTGCAAGCTTTAGTGTTTTCTACTGAGATATTCCCCTCAAATAAAAGTGTTATAAAGCTAGTCAGTTTACTTTAACACAGGTGTTTGTGCTGTTTGCTGGCACTGCCCCTTTAAATTAGTATCTTGGCGAGCTCCAGTTTCTAAGGCGCTTTCCTTGCAGAGCAGGTTGGATGTAGACGTGGCAGTGTTCATGGTTAAACGCTCATTCGGAGGAGCACATTTTGATTAGCATCAGTTTTCCACTCTTCAATACTCACTCTTCAGCGCTTTCTCATTGTCTGTGTCTGTCTCTTATCTGTTTCCTGTCTGTGCCTTTCTCCTTTAATTTCCTGAATTTTATTATAGCCCTCTCACACATCTGCTATTTTCTCACCTTTTCATCTTTGCCCATGTCACCATCACACACTCACACGTTCTTCTGTAATCTTGCACCTAGTGTCTCCCCCTTCCTCCCCCGTTTTACTGTGCTTTGGATTAGAGGATCTGTGGAGACAGCTGGATGCAGAACATAACACATGGGGCTGCGTGTTTAATCATTGATTATCTTTTTTTCTTTTGACGTTGTGGAAATAGGGGGAAGTGCAGTGTGGCCCTCCTAAACGAGACAGAAGCCGTGCTCTCCTACCTGGAGAAAGAGGTACACAAGATTTAAATTCTGTTTTGAATCTGAAGTTGAACAGATATCTAATACAAGTCTTTTTCTATCTCAGGACACGTTTTTTTATTCATTGGTGTACGACCCCACACAGAAGACGCTATTGGCCGACAAGGGGGAAATTCGTGTTGGCCCACGCTTTCAGGCTGATGTCCCTGAAATGCTACAGGAAGGTTAGTGTTTTTTTTAATTTTTTTTATTGGTGTCAGTTTATTTTAAATATCATAAATATTTAGCTCTACTTGTGTTCTGTGCGAGTACAAGTCAATAAGTCAGAGTTGGGTTTGCTTGGCTGGTGGAGCAAATATGAAACGTTCAGTGCAGTCTTTTTGAAGAGGTTTCTGGGACACGGTCGGAAATTTGCAAAAATACCTCCAAAAAGAAATTAAAGGGATTCTGTCATTCTGTAAGTGGTTCTTTACAAAGAAGGCAAAAATAACAACTTTATTCGCTGTGCCTTGTTAGATGAATGCACATGTATACGTCATGGCAATCTCAATAATGGCGGAGGACAGTGACATGGAAGAGAAGAATATTTAAATAAAGTCATTATTTTTGTTTGTTTTTTGTCCACAAAAAGTATTCTCATTGCTTCGTAAAACACTGACGTCACATAGACTATTTTAACAATCTCTTTACTATATATTTCTAGAAACATTTCGCTTACATTGCTCAAGTATCATTAAATAAACTAATTTGTGTACTAAAAATGAATGAAGGTCTTACATATTTGAAATTACATGAGGCTGAGTAATCTTTTTAAATGCCCTGCAAATCAATATATAGGGGAACCTTGAATAATTTCAGTTACAGTAAAATGTGAAAATTAATTTATGGCATTATATTTAGATGTACACGCATTGCATCAAAGGTTTCTTGAACTTTTTTTTCTAGTGTTAAGCACTATCATCAATCTCACACACTTCTGTGGAGCATATGAATGATGTGGCCAATTTAGGTTAGTCACTGGTGATCCTTTCAGTGCACATGATTCTCTCATCATGAACAATAAAATGTTATCTGTAAACAAGAGATTAATTTCACAGTAGGGCTGGGTGATATATATTGAACTATATATTATGCACACCTTGTCAGTAAAGAGGGTTCTTTGATTAGCGGTAAATCTCCATCAGCTGTTTTCAAAAGATACGCCAGCTTATACACAGAGCCGTATATCACTGAGCGAATCACCTGCTTACTCAAAATGGCGTTTTTTTATTTTTTATTTTTAAACAGCTGATGGAGGTTTACCGCTAATAGTTCATATAAATGTATCTCTGATGGGAACTGGCAGTCTTTAGAAAAACTTAGATGTAAATTATTTTCATCGTATGTTGTATCCAGTGTAGACACAATAGCGGCAGTGATTGCAATTTCTATTTTTATTTGACCCTACCTCATTCAGCGTCAACAAGTGTAGAGCCGTTAAGTGACTGAACGCAAATGGCCATTGCCGTTGAGAAGATGACTATACGTCTGTCTTTCCCTAGAGGCAATGTTTATTCAAATTTTTGTGCCCCCATGACATCATATGGCACCAGGTTTAAATAAATGCTTTGATTGAAAGGAATACGTTTTAAGCTATGAAACTTTTAATAACAGTATTTTAACGGTACAAAATACTCCTATAAGCCAAAAATCATGATGCCATGACTACTTTAGTCTGTGTAGCCTACAAGAATTAGATATTTCCTCACACATTTAGTTCAGCAACTTTTACCATATGTCTTGTTTTAAACAATGCACAGGAAGAACGCCAACCTATTGATATCTGCTGGTGTGGAAAGTGTTTTTTTTTTGGGGGGGCGGGTTGTCACCCGCAGAATGCACATGCTAGTTGACTGTACGCTTTGTGGTCTGTTCAAGCTCAACTTTTTGACTTGTATGCAGGCACAACAGCCTGCTTTTGACACCACTAGTTCTTTTGATGTTGGTTTGATGTGTCATGGTCTTTACACCAGACCAGGTATTTGACAAGGAAAAATGAGACTCGTGAGGAATCTTTATGTTTGGGGGCTGGGAGGTGATTGATTTTGTGGTTGAGCTGTAAAGTGTGTTTGCTCTGGAAATAGTTGTCTCGTGGGGTTGGCTGGCTTAGTTGCAGTGTCTCAATATTACTTTGAGTGCAGATCGTGAGCACTGGTGCATCACCAGGAAAACTGCACATTTACAGTATCGCCTCGTTCACCAGTCAACTGTGAAATTACTCTTCTGTCAGTCAGTGACCCCAATATGACTGTAAGTCTGTGACCCTGCTCCTCTCTCACAAAACACAAAAATGTCCAGTCACAGCTCCCATTATCTATAATAAGAGGCCAGTGACAGTCTGTGAGGAGAGCATTTTTCAATCCAGCTTTTAGAAGATAGGAAACTTTTCCATCTATATTGAACATTAATAAGCACTATCTTTTTAAATAATGGCTATATGGTAAGAAAGCAGAATTGATCTGAACCTACGCGTTCTGACCTCCTTATTTAGCATGCTTTTTTGCATCCAAAAGCGACTGATAGTTCAGCATTTACAAAATGTAGGATTAAGTGCCTTGCTCTTCATTCGAATGACAAGCTGGTGGGCTGATGATGATAATACCTGTCATCATCATCGTTCTTCATGATCTTGCTAAGCAGGCTGTCTTCCATCATTACCTAACGCCAGGTTTGATTTACGTGTTAATTCGCATGGTTGCCACGGGAACAAGTTCCCTGGGTTGTCTTGACAGAATTGTCGATGGTAGATTTTACCCTCTGGTTTGACACATCCAGCTCTGATGAAAGACATTTTCTGTTTAGGAGAGCCTGATGACAGAGACCAGTCCAAACTGGAGATGAAGATGTGGGACCCAGAGTGTCCGCTGACCAACAAACAGATCGACCAGTTTCTTGTGGTTGCCCGGTATGTTTTTGATGCTTTTAAGATTTCAGCTACACCAAATCAAACATGCATTTTAGTATCCTTTAAAACTGTGATTTTTAACTGTTATTCTTCAGGGAGAAGATTATACGTTGGACAGAATTCTACATATATGCAAGTGTCAAACACTGAAATTTGATTATCATTTATTAGGGCTGCACGAATCATAAATAAATGAAATCTCTTTTCTAAATTCACTTCCATGTATTTCTCTGCATTTAGATCCTGCTGCATTCAAACGTTATTGGCCATATTCACGCAATGCGGTAAAAGTATACTTTGCTTTAACACCACTAATCTCTACAATCATCTCAACCGTCACCACAAAATAGGAAAGGTTCCTCTCTGAAACCTTAAAATGTTGATAGGTTAGTGTTCATTGCCAAGAACGTTTTGAGATTCTGTCAATTGGTGCAAAAAGCACAGGTTCTGTTATTATGTTTTATTGATAACATTCTTTTATGTTCGAGAACTTCACTTTAATGGGTCTAAAATAAAGAATAGAGACGAGTTTTGTTATCCCAGAACTTCTTTATACTGAATGTACTGTTTTTTTTGTTTGTTTTTGTTTACTTTCGTGGTTGAAAAAAATGAAAAAATAGTGTCAGAAAATAGTGATCTGAACTCCCATGGAGAAAATCGTGATTCACATTTTAACAAGAATCGTGCAGCCCTAATATTGATTTTGTTGTTTTTTTAAAAACTCTCTACAGTTGGTTTGGTTTCTGAAAATAGTTTGATTTTCAGTGATTTCATGCCTTTGCCTGCCAGTAAGTCTCTGCACAAAACATATTGCGATCCAAATATTGATTCTTTATAGTAAAAAGGACATTATATTTTAAATGTACCCAATTTAATGGACTTGGGAGCTTGTGAATTGAAATCAAATCAAAAAGTCTGTATCAATACCTAGCAGTTAGATGTGGCTAAATTTGCACCCAACAATTGCATATTTTTTCCCCTCCTGCTGTCCATGACCCCATCAGAACACACCTGTGATCTGTTCTTGGGTTGTGACCTGCCAGTTGCTGTTTGAAGACACTGGAAACTGTCAACGAGGAAACTGATGGCGTAATTAAATTTTCATGATGATTATGTTGATCTGTGTGCAGAGCGGTTGGTACTTTTGCTCGAGCGTTGGACTGCAGCAGCTCCGTCAGACAGCCCAGCTTACACATGAGCGCCGCGGCAGCCTCACGAGACATCACACTGGTACCCATCCCATCAGCACCATCTGTCTCGCTCCTTACATACTCTGGAGATAAAAAAAAAAAAATCCTGATTAATTCTCTGCCTATCTATCTTTCTCACTCTCTTAAGTTTCATGCCATGGACACCCTGCACCGGCACGGCTATGACCTCTCCAGCGCTTTGAGTGTGCTCGTTCCTCAAGGAGGGCCCGTGCTATGCCGGGATGAGATGGAGGAGTGGAGCTCGTCAGAGGCAAATCTGTTTGAGGATGCCCTGGAGAAGTACGGCAAAGACTTTAATGATATCCGGCAAGACTTTGTGAGTATGCACAGGATGCAGGGGTGGGGAAATAATTGATTTGATGCAGTATGATACTTTTTCATATGATTCTAACACAAGAGATTCTAAGATTTTTTTCTTATGCTTACCAAGGCTGCATTTATTTGAATAAAACGACAGTTTATATTGTGAAATATTTTCATAGTTTAAAATGTGTTCCTGTGTAAGGGTGGCAAAAACTGAGTTTTCAGCAGCTGTTACTGCGGTCTTCATCAACATTTCTGCTGCTTAGTATTTTTGTGTATTTTTTTCTGAATTGAAAGTTCAAAAGAACGGCTGTTCTTAAAGTTAGACTTTTTTTTTGTAACAATAAAATAAAAAATACTTTTTTTATTTCTTTTTTTTTATCACTGTTAATGTTTTGCTTCTGTGATTTAAAGTATTATTTCTTTAAAAAAAAAAAAAAAGAATTTCCTTACCCAAATCTTTGTACAGTACGGGACAAAAAACATTTCAGATGAGAGTCATGCAGAATGCAAAATCTTTAACTCTGTGGAAATGAAAATATTTTTAGTTCAGTTCACTTTGCAGGACATAATAAATCACGCTTTTTAATAATTATTTATTACCTAATATATAATTTCAATGCACTACAACTGTAAATATACTCTAATTGAGGAAATTTTGTGTTGATACGATGCTATATGTGGAGGTGACACATTTTAGTACTTTTTTTTTGTGTGTGCAATATTTAAACACAATAATACTACTTTCTTACTAAAGATTTGATAAAAGATCGAGGTGATAGGAAAAGATGAATATTAAACTGGATTATTATATGTGGTCCTGTAAAAAAACAAAACGATGTGATTAGTTTAGAGGAGCAATGCAAAGAACTACACTTCAAATGAAAGGATGGAAGTGTAGCAGCAGAGATGAGGTGATGTGAGGCTGAGCGATGGGCAGATTGGACCAGCTGAGAGGCTTTGATTTGGAGCGTGTTGTTTCTTGACCTAACTTGAGCACATTTGATCTGTTCGTTCAGAGACAAGGGTACTTATTTGTATGGGGGCTGGAGTGAGAGCTTTGGTGTTAGGGTGTGAACACAAGGAAAAGCTGTTTTTCTATTGCTCTGAGAAATGGGATTTCTTTACTCTGGGGCTTTACTTCTCAAAATGGAATGGAAAAAAAACTGCACTTCTACTGAGCCACTTTGTAGCACACGCTTGTTCAAGAAAACACCTAATAGTCCCATAGAAATCGACTTGGTAGGGTGGTTTATATAGTGCATTGGTTTCCTCTTACACGTTGTTTCCCTTTCTGTCTTAAAGCAGTCATCGATAGTGATTGATTTGTGCTGTGATGAATAGATAGAAGAGGAGGATTCAAATAGTTTTAGACAATTGCAGGGTTTGAATATCTATTTAGCTTGTCTGGCCGATTCTGCATTCATTCTGTACAGGTGTTTTTAAGGTATTACAAAGTATTGAGATGTCAAGCGGCCTAGATGTTGTATAATTAATACAATAAAATTGGGGAAATGATAGGATACAATTTTAACACCTTGTCAAATGTCCAAAGTTGCCAGATAATGGAATAAAGATAATGAAAAGGGCTGTTTCTCTTTCTGAACACCATATTTCTTTAATTGTTAATACAACCCTAAGATAGATATGTATTTAAACACAAGCATAAAAGTTAAGATGGATTCTTAGAGAAGAACTGTAATCTAGTGATTTTTTTTGTTTTTGTTTGTTTTTCTATCTTCAGTTTCGTCAGCGGGTTCAGAAATCAAAAGGCAGTGAAACCAGCCACAAAAAATACACAGCAGCACCTCAGGATGTTAATCTAAATGTTCTTCATAACACCAGCTGTCAGCCCAGAACACCTCTGTGTTCATTTTTATACTCTGCTCACCCTCGCATAGAAGCGGGCCAAAAGTGGGGGCTCAGCCAGCTTTATATTAAGATTTCTTTAAATTCTTCGCACCCGTTCCATGCACGTTTCCTTGCGCTCAGCAGGTGCTCATGAATAATCATGCACGTCTGACATATCCCCCTCAGAATATATATTCCATAGATTCTGACCACTTAAAGAATTAAGACAAGAGCTGCATCTTCAGTACGATCCCTCCTTATGGTTTTCCCCTGTTTTATTTCAGCTTCCTTGGAAGTCGCTGACCAGCATCATTGAGTATTATTACATGTGGAAAACCACAGACAGATATGTTCAGCAGGTGAGCAGCATTTTTAGTTTAAAGCTGTACTTTGATAGATTATCTTTCAATAATCTGGAAGTCTCTTTATCTCACAGTCTTTGATCTGGCTTTTAAGCATAATGTTTATGTTTTTGTACAGAAACGCGTGAAGGCAGCTGAAGCAGAGAGCAAACTCAAGCAAGTCTACATCCCTACATAGTGAGTTTTAGCAATATCAGTCTCAACTGCATCTCCAGTGGCTGCTTGCGAACAGATTTCGATTTTGCATGTTTATATGTTTTATATAGTGTGAAATCTAATTTGCTTTTTGCCTCACAGCAACAAACCCAATCCCAACCAGATCTCCGTCAGTAATGGCAAAATGGCCACTGTGAATGGTGCAGCAGGCACAGGCAGTTTCCACACAGCCGGAGGCGGCCGCGCATGTGAGAGCTGTTTTGGTGAGTAAAGACCCTCTTCGACTAATTACAGTCAACACAGCCATCCAATCAATTCACTGCTTCTCCCGGAGGGTATGTGACGCCTCCTGTAATCAATGGGGCTAGATACTGCATTTTCACCCTTTTATCTTCCAATCAGATCGATCAAAGCTGCTGCGTCACAACCTATGTGATCATCAATGATTAGTCTGGATTTTGCTTTTTAGTAATGAACTAACAGAGAGGAGCATAAATTTAATTGCATCCCTCTTGACACCTGATCCTTTCATTGTGTAGTTTTCCATTTTGCATATGTAATTAAATTAATAATAAAAATGTAACCATTAAACACCAATTTATTAAGTTGAACAAAAAAAAAACCCTATGAAATGCTTCGTTTCTGCTAAATACATTCTGGCAATTTTTTCAGTTAAATACATTGCTTTGTTTTTTTTTAGCTTGTAATCACGTTTTCATGAAGGATGAGTGTTCGTTTAGACAAACATGGGTATACAGAATTAATTGAATTGTAATGAGATTTTCCTGAACATGAATGACACATCAGGCATAATTATCAGCACGTTTCATATTAGTGGGTTATTCATTTTTCTTCTCTGTTTACAGCTGTACAGTCTGCTCAGTGGTACTCGTGGGGTCCTCCTAACATGCAGTGTCGCCTTTGTGTGTCCTGTTGGATGTACTGGAAGAAGTATGGTGGCCTGAAGATGCCAAGCAGAGCTGAGGGAGAAGAGGAAAAGACGCCTCCAAGCCCAGCACCCAATGTAAGCACTGTTCTGATAGTGTCGATCTGCATTGAGCTGCTGGATTAGCTCATATATAACATTACATTGATTAAAAAAAAATTCAGTATCACTTATAAATAATTATTTGGGAGGCAAAATTTCACATTTATGACAACCAAGCACATGGTTGCAAATGAACAGCGGTCTGGGAGGCATTAAACTCTCAAAACTTTAAGAAAGCCATAATATTCCCTTTAAATGTTTTGCATTGTACATCTTATTTAGTTTTTTTTTATTTCCATTGTGTTTCCTGTATCACTCCCTAACTTCCCTCATTGTCTGTCTCTCGACAGGAGATGCGTTCTCGTGGTCATGGCGCCCGTCAGTCTTCCCACATGGTTCCGATAAGGAACAGCGGCAGCCCCAAATCCTCCATGAAGACTAAGCAGGCATTCCTCCTGCAGGCCACGCGCCTCACCAAGCTGGCGCGTCACATGTGCCGTGATCTCATCAGGCTGCGCCGGGCCGCGCGCCGCCCCTTTGTGCCCATTAACTGTGGTGCCATAAAGGCGGAGTGTAAGAGCTCTTTAAATTCTTAACTTCAGCCTCGCGTGCAAACACACACAAATCCACACTGTCCCGCCCGCTTTGTTCCCCGACCACACCTGTCCACATTTCGCTGTCATTCCTCCCCTCCATCTTCTGTCTCGTACTGTTTTTATTATTATTATAATTATTGTTATTATATTTTATTTTTGGTTTTTGTATTCTCCCCACCCCATTTCCAATAAAGACTGCCTGTCCTCCATATTTTGCGTTTCAATCATCTTTTCAGTTCAAATTCACTTCCCCCCCCCCCACACACTTGTTGACCTGGGTTAAGGGTTTTACGACATTGTTTAAATTGAACATAAGCACATTTTTTTATTAAAGAGAGTTTTGTATGCACACATCACAAACACAAAGACTTAATGGATGCCCTACTATGCCTGCTTTATCGTACATTGTAATTTTACTTGAAATGCGTATCATAATCTGAGCCTTATATTTATTAAAAGCTCAATGAGAGACTTGAAAGACTTTGCCTAAAAAAAGCTATTTTGCACACTGATCTACTAAAATAACTAGGGGTACTGTTAATGTTACATGTTTTTTGCTTTGTTTTGTTTTTGCTGTTACTTAAAGTCTCCATATTTGCTCTTGGGAAGCAGAAGCTATTTTGGTTTTGCATATTTTTTCCCTAAACACTTTTATAGTGTTTCAATGCAATTGGCATTTACAATTTAAGAGGATGGGATATCTTTTGCATATCCTAGGATTTTAGAGCTATAAGTAGGGTTTTAGTAAGTAAAGTTAAAAAACGTATGCATATTTTACTTGTAAATATTGTACATTTGTGAATAGCCACTCTTAGAAGTGCTAAAAAAGCATTTATGGCTATTAATGTCAAGAGTGAACGTCACTAGGTTGTGGTGTATGGATACACTCAGTACAGTTGGTTTAGGCAGAAGGATATCTTTGATTTTGCACAGAACAAACATCCCTGTCGATCTGGGATCTTTCTTTAAATATTTAGTGTATTTTCAGAAGATTATACCAACAGCTGCTTTATCAAATTTAAACATTGGACAATTAGTACTAGTACTAAATACACACATTCAACATGTTGTTTTAACTTTGTGCATTTACATTTTCTTCATTTACCCTTGTGTGATATGATTTTATTTGACTGAGATCAAATGAATTGTTAGAACTTGTTACATCAACAGAAAAAAGAGAAATTCATAATGGAGTGTGCCAAGATTTATAGTTGAAATACTGTCCCTGTCAAGAAAATGTATGGACGTGTGTACCTTATAGAAAGAGGTGGATTATGGTTTGGTGTATGTGCGTTAATGCCTCCGCTTTCACTGAACTTTCTCTCAATACGGTTTTATTAATAGTTATACACAAGAGAAAATTAATGTCTCTAAGGAGATGAATATGTCTTTATTTTATTGTAACAGACTGCTATACTACTTTTGCCATCAATCAATTATTCGGTGGCTAACATTGACAGGCTGTTTGGAGGCATGCATGTATGTAATGAGATGATTAACAAGCAGCTCTCCTGTTATGCTTTTCAGTACTGCAAGAATGATGGACTATCTGTCTAATTTTTATGATCTGATTAATTAGATGTTCAGTTAGGTGGAAAGAGTTATTTACAACACATTGAGTCATGCAGTTGGAAAAATTCCCCAATGTATTAGTTCTTCTGATATTTAAAACTGAAGGTTATTTTCCTAAAGAGTTTGCACACTAGTCTGCAATTTGTCAAAAGGCCAATTTAAAATGCTGAGGGAGTTGGTCAATGGCGGCAATTGATCAAGAGGACTTTGTGTCTTGGGAAGTGTTACGTTGTCACAGAAAAGACAAATGGCCCTAAACCAGAACTTTTAAAGAGATGGTTTTGCGACGTT
Organism: Enteromius thamalakanensis; assembly: GCA_032357475.1. Taxonomy (NCBI): domain Eukaryota; kingdom Metazoa; phylum Chordata; class Actinopteri; order Cypriniformes; family Cyprinidae; genus Enteromius; species Enteromius thamalakanensis. The sequence continues at coordinate 7,386,757 of JAUCMT010000021.1, forward strand.
GGCAATAATTTGAGATTTTGGGGTTCTTAAATGGTTCCTAATTTATTATTTGTCATAAAGTGCAGTTAATTAATGATACACAGAGTTAGGATGAAAGGTAAATGAGGCGTACTTCGCCATAATTTTTCTAGTACACCACAAACTAAAAACCCACAAATATGCAACTCAGTTTTAAACAAGCCCAAAGATGAGGTTCGTGGTAGCCAGACTTTGCTCTAAAGGCAGCTGTTTCCTCTTGACAGTCACTTGTAAATAGGTCACTTTTACAGGGAGAGCTCATATCAACACGGAGCCAATCACCTGCTCTGCGTCTGTTCAATCAGAAGTTTTTCCACTCAGTTTTGCATCCCCCCCTCCATCTCCCATCATGCGAAACCTCCATTCTATGCTTCCATCCCACCTCTGTCTCCACCCCAAACACGTTTGTATGTATCCCCAGCCATAAAAAGTTGTTCTGACATCTGTGTCCTGAAGCACGAGGGACCCGGGGTGGGGGCAGCATGCTCTTTGGTTTGTCTCTCTCTTTTATTTTTCTTTGTGTGAATGTCTTGTGGGCAACCAAAACACCAATAAAACCATGGCTGAAACCATCCTATCTGAGTCCTTGTAGTTTCATGTGTCTCGTGTACCTGTCCATCACTCTGTTGCACGCACACCGACAGGCTGAGCAGAGCGGCAATCATGTGAAATCTCCCGACAGCATGAGCTCCATCGGCTCCTGCCTTGCCTTCATGACTTGTTTACATGCACACACTCATAAGAAGCCGCTGTGAATGCAACATCACATTTGTTTTCCTCGTTCCAACCTCATTCAACATGCTGGCTAACTAGGTTATGTTTAACATCTTGCCTGCCCATCAGAGATTGTGCATGAAAATCATGGAATAATTGTGTCGAGCGTCGAAATGTGACACACAGATGGCACCATGAATCACGGGAGTTTAATGAAACCCATTTGCCACCATGAGGATTCAAAGGTGAAGAAAACAGTTTGTTACACACATAAAAGTCAGAGATCCGTTACTTCAGCACTTCACCTAAGGCACAGGTTCATTCAATTTAAAGAATGGATTTTGTGTCGCGAGATACTGCATCACCTAGTACAGCGATGGTTTATTTATTTATTTTTTTCCCTCCACCTCTACATTCGATATATTGTTGAAAAGGTAATGAATCGGTAAGTCTTCAAGACAGCTTCTCTGCAGGTTTGCCAAGTCAACAAGAAGAACAGCCTGAAGAGAATGGCTTTAAACAACTTCCGACTCCTCTGGAGTTTTAATGAATTTTAAAACCAAAACGAAGAAAGTTGGAGTGAGTTTAATGGGTTCACTGTGGTCGGATCAATGTTCCGGAGTTCACTGGGAAGAAATATGTTCACTAGGGCCTAAAGAACGAACCGAGCAGCAAATGAGATTTGATTTTGCTAGCTGCTCCCATGAATATCGTTGTCCGGTCAGAAAGATTAGTCACCGCAGGGTTGGTGTATCGTCTCGACCATCCATCAAGCTGACCTGTTTGTGTTGGTGTCTAAGTGTGAATGTCTCTTTCTCTCTCTTTGACTTGCTTCTATCTCCGTTTGTCTGTTCTGTACTGCCGGTTGATGAATAGATATGATCCGGGTGTCAGAGGGCATGACAGGGCGACCTATGAAGCCCAAATCTTCCCCGAGGAGCACCCTGACCAGCGTCTTGCAGTATCTCGGTGAGCCACATGACGTTAGAAATGTTTCCTTTGAGCTGTAACTAACAGATGACCGTGAATATTCTCCCATTTCAGAGACTCGTCCAGCAACGCATGTTCAAAGGCCTCATCGCACCCCTGGCCTACAGGTGCAGCCCCCACGGCGCCTGCTTTCCTCTCTTCCCAGCCATGGCCCACATGGCATGTTGGGAAAACGGAGCTACCATCACCACAGCAGGATTGAATCTGCTGAGAGGAGAGCCAGTGCTCAAGGACAAGGTGGGTTTACAGTAAAAATACATACCACTCTTAAAAATAAAGGTTCCAGAAGGGGGGTTTGCAGTTGCACCATCAAAAAACTTTTTTAAAAGTTTACTTTTTAAAAGTCAAGTCACTTTTATTTATGTAGCGCTTTTAACAATACAGATTGTAGCAAAGCACTGAACATTATCAAGTAGGAGAACAGAGAGATGGTAATTTATAATGACCAGATTTAATTATTTGTTTATGAAATTTAGAGATGGTCTTTGTAATCAAGACGACGATAATCATTAGAAATCAGGATTTCCCAACAAAGCAAGCAAAGGCGGCAAGGAACCAAAACCCTATCCATGAGAGAATGGGGAAAAAAACCTTGTGAAAACCAGGCTTAGTTGGGTCCAGGCTTATAGTGTGTGTGTGTGTGTGTGTGTGTGTGTATGTGCATTTGGATCCGGCGATCTGTCCATCGAGCTCATCTACTGTAGGTGTTCTGGTCTCCGGTTAAGATCATCTCTTTGTGCTGATACACGATCTGATCTGGATACGGGCTGAGGAACAGAATAAGAGAGAGACAGACTAATATTAGCGTAGATTTCATTCATTTTTTCAGTGTAACGAGTACATTGTGTGTTAATGGGAGTGTTCCTGGTTCCGGCTGATCTAATTAATGCAGCCTAACAATCCTTTAACGGATTTGATTAATAAATGTGTATCAGTGTGTTAT
>JAUCMT010000021.1:7389521-7400707 GCA_032357475.1 Enteromius thamalakanensis
TCTGCATAACAGTGAAAGCTAACACCATGTCTCCTGATAATATCTCCCAAGGGTAACATGTAAAGCATAAAAAGTAATGGCCCTAGTACTGAGCCTTGAGGTACCCCATATTGCACTTGTGGTCGATATGATGTCTTCATTTACTGCTACAAACTGATAGCGGTCAGATACTGTAAGTGTAAGTGTACTCTAAAAAAATGTAAACTCTATAAAAATAAATGCTACTTGACATCTTTTACTTAGTGTAAAGAATATTTGAAAGAACCTCAAAAGATCAAAAGATTCCTTTCCAGTAAAGAACCTTACGTATTGAAAGGATTCCATGGGATGTTAAAGGAGTGGTTCACTCAGAAATCTAAATTCTGTCATTTATTACTCTCCCTCATGTTGTTCCAAACCAGTAAGTCCTCCATTCATCTTCAAAACACAAATTAAGACATTAGGATGAATTCTCCCATAGACAGCAATGTAATTAACAAAATCATCCAGAAATGAAGCAAGGACATCTGTAAAATAACCTCTGATCTCACATGGGTTATTTCACCAATCTCCTTGCTAAGTTTCTGGACCTTGATCGAGTCGTCTATCGGAGAGTCAGAGAGCTGGCAGAATTCATCAGAAATGTTTTAATTTGTGTTCAGAAAATGAAAAACAGAATGAAACAACATGAGGGTGAGAAATTAATAACAGAATTTTCATTTTTGGGTATACTACCCCTTTAAAGGTTCTACATGGAATCACAGATGCCCATAAAGAACCTTTATTTTTAGGAGTATACATGTCAAAGAAGTATGTGGCATGGTAATATATGCTATTTCATAGTACGCACTTCTTTTTTTGTCATAGAAAATCCAGCCCATATTGTGGGACCCATTCTGGTAAGTAACAACGACTTGATTCACTGGTATCACTGGTTTCGACCAACGAAGGAGGGTTTATATTATTGGTGTGGGTTCATCAGAATGGAAGACAATAACATAGTAGCATTTGTGTTGCTGAGAGAGCGAGATTCCATCTTATTACATATTCAAATGCAGATACTGTTGATGCTGTGAATTGGTTCATGTGACAGCTTCAATCTCCAGACATGGAGATTTCCCACAGATTATTGCGGCCGGGTGAAATGGAAATGAGAAGTGAGAGACAGCAAAACAAACACAAAGGCATTCACTGTTCATCCATAAGATGAATAATGTAAATGTAGCGGATGGACCTTCAAATCAATTTTTGGTCTGTCACTTCTAAAACTGAAGAAGATTAAAAGTTGCTTTATTGTTTTAGTTGTTTATCTCTATGGATATTATTCGCATCTTGTGGGACCAAACAAATGTATAGGTCCCAGGTTGAGTTTCAACCTAGGAAAACAATAGAAAAAATTGCTTTGTTAATAAGGCTTTTTTGTGCATCTTGTGATTTAAAATTCATTACAAGTAACTAAGTTAGTGAGAGACAACAACAAGGTTATAATAATAACGAGCCATAAGTAAATTATTCTGTTTATTACGTGACAACTTAAAATGCAAGCACATAAAAATGACTATAATTACCTTTAATTTTGTATATTATTTACATTATCAATTTCACAGCAAAAACAACTCAGCAACACAATAATTTTATGTGATTTTTTTTATTATTATTTATTGCTTTTGGGACTCTTGAGCTTCTAGGCATCTTCCAAAAGTTTTATGCTAATTATAAAAATGAATATCAAAGTCCTCTGAGGGCATTTAGTCTGTAACCTTTCTGCAAGAGGGAAATATTTCAAGAAGCCCATCTCCTTCCCTATTTCAGCAGCATAATGGAAGCAGCACCGGTGGCTCCAACACTCGTGGCAGTGGCCTGATGCTCCGCAAGAGACGACCTAACTGGATCGATGCTCCCGATGACAGCTTCTTTCTGGTTTCCCGAGAGACGAGGTGTGCAAACCAACCTCGCTGTCCATTTTGGGAGCAATTCCCATGGCATCACACTCCTCTAGAAACCTAAACTTGTCGTGCCTTGTTCACAAAGGGACACTGAAATCCACTTTTGTGTGCTCTCATTTGGTTAGCTTGTACATAGAGCCTAGAGACAAATTTAATAGAAAACAGCAGGGCAGACACACTCCATGTCAAAAACAGCCCTTACCTCGTTCTTCCATGATTGGCACCTGCAGAGATTATCCCTTGAGATGGCATGACACATCTGATTAAGTCTCCATCATTTTGATTCAACCTTCACCTAAGAGTGACTGATCTTGGTGACAGGATTGGCACATGTGTAATTACTGCATTGGTCATACCCAGTGACAGTAGCGGGTAAGAGGGTCTAAGCCGGAGTTGTCAGTGTAGGAATGGGCGAGTCAATCTCAGATGTCAGGGACAATTTTTCCAATAATAAAGATCCTATAATTAACAATACCCATGATCCTATTAATCTGTGGTGGCATGGAGAGACAACTGAAGAAATTCTGATGCAGATTGAGGTTAGGTTTAATCCAGAGAGATGAGACTCCACAGGTAACTTAATGCTTCACAAACACACATATACTACCAGTCAAAAATTTGAACACAACTTTTTTTGAGATGTTTCGGATTTTGATAATCCTAAAACCTGTAATTAATAAAAAATATTTTTATAAATACTGAAAAGATTTACATATTTTTTTTTACATGTATATAAAATATAGGATTTATTTGTTTAGCTAACTGATTTTTTTATTTTTTTTGGTAATTGTATTATTGTATTTTATTTATTTACTTTTTTTTTATTAATTTATTTTTTTATTTTAATTTAAGATAATCAAAAAAAAAGTAGTTGTGTCCAAACTTTTGATTGCCAGTGTACTTGTCTCACTACATTTGTGAATGTGTTTTTTTTATTTCCTTATAACAATGTAGAGTCATATCAACATTTCTCAGTATAACTGTTCGGCAGTGTTATTTAGACTGGAGATGGTCTCCACAGCCATCCTCCATCACTTTGCAGTAATACGAAGAAAAGATTAACTTACATTATTTGCTGTTAATTCTCATTCAACTGAAATGAAATATGAAAGGATTAAGAGCTGCAGACATTAATAGCTTAGTTTTTACCAACTCTGCATGAATCGAACACATCCACAATGCTAATGACATCCCTGTTTGCACTGAGTTTAAAGCACAGACCGGATGTGAAATGTTTCTGAAGTTCTAGTTCGATTTAAATGAACCAAACGGAGATGTTATTTTGAGCAGGGGGAATTGGACACGTGATTTGCCCTGTTGTTTCATGACTACTTTTTGACTACTTTTTAGTGACTGTTTGCTTGTCTCGTTTTGTTGCTGCAGCTGTTAGACACCTGAACATGGTAAGATCGCACGCACCGTACACAAAACCTAAACCACATTACCTGTGGAGTCTTGCAAAATGTATGAAATGTATGACCAAAAGAGACACTTGGTTAACCTATACACTCAATGCCAACTGCCTTTCTGGTGGCTTTTGACACCTCAACCTGCAAAATCTGTTTTAATGCTTAACGTAGATCAGACAGACAGAAGTCAGATAGTCATGATAGTCCACCAACAGCAGCAAGGGCTTTGGTTTTAATATCTTTGGCATTGAGAAGTAGATGTGAGCTGGAGCTTGAAGAAAAATGCCTCTCCATTACAGCCACATCCATATGAGCCATGACTTGCACAGCTCCCTATGGCCTCCAGCGCTGGAGCGGATGCTAGGCTAAATTTAGCGCCCCTGCTTTGAAAGATTAGCCTTTAACTAGGCAAGAGACCCAGAGACAAATGGGATCTGGTCTGGGACTCGGCCTGGTTCTCTAACAGGTTTACACCAGACTGTCACGACTCTCTCTTGCTAAAATTCGCCGATGTTTGAGTTGATGTTAAAACAGGCAGTAAATGTTTCTCATTATATAATATGTGTAGTGCTAAAGGTTTGCTGTCGCTTTGCAATAGAACTAATCAAATCAATTAGTGCGAAAGCATGCAGCCTAATCATAGTAGTATTACGGCTCTGTGCTGGTAATGAATGAATATGTGTATTTGTGTTAACGTTGTGTGATTTCTAAAGTAAACACACATGCTATAAATGCAAGCGCACGTACACAGCATATCATCATGCACTTGTTGTTTGAGACCCAGTTAACGGTTCTTTCATTTCGGCCAATCTAATCTAAGGGCTGTCCCCTGTGGATGCCTGTCGGCCTCATTCATTTTGCATGAACGTTAGATCCAGGCGATTCATTCATTTCTTTCTTTGCTATATGGACCTGATCATGAATAGAACATTGTTATTTATGTGACTAAGACATTTATGCTCCTTCGCTTAATAATTGCAAGCTCTTATATATTAGGAAAACCCAATCTGTACAGTGTCTTGATGTTTTATGAAATAGTACGCAATGTCATATTTGCGAAGCTCTCAAAATACGACAAAGCATGTTAGTTCCTCTTGTGTATTTCCTGTCAGTGTTTTAGTCATATCCTGTTGCGCATAAATTATTGCATAATACAGAGGATTTAGTGATACTTGCGTTCTAAGTATTGCAATGACTTGGTATAGGCAAATATATAGTTGCTGTAATTAATATTTAAAAATATATAATCAGTAGCATATATCTATTTGAAATATTTAATCATTATTACACTAGTGTTCAAAATTTTGCCATGGTAAGATTGAGTTTTTAAAAGAAGTCTCTTATGCTAACTAAGGCTGCATTTGATCAAAAAGACAGTAATACTGTTAAATATTAATGCAATTTTTTTTGTCTATAAAATATCATTTATTCCTGTGATGGCAACGCTGGATTTTCAGCATCATTAAACCAGTTTTCATAAAGAAATCATCCTGATATGCTGTGTTGCTGCTTAAGAAACATTCCTTATTATTATCAATGTTGAACTGCGTCATTTTTTGTGAAAATATTTATTTGAAGAATTTATTTGAAATAGATTTGTTGGATCATTTTTAATGTCTTGATCCATTTAATGCATACCTATTACATATTGTTAATTGTTACATGTTGTGTTTTACCTTCCTGTTCCCTCAGGAAGGCCAGGCGGCTGCTCTCCCGTTCACAGTTAAGAAGAGCGTGCAGACAACCATGTGAGCAGATCAGCCTGCGCAGGGTCCCCCAGGGGCCAGCGCAGGTACCTGTCCTGGCACCCCCCCACCCCAGTTTACGGATGCGAGGCCCAATCGTCATCCACGACTGACCCTCGTCCGCATTGTTCCCTCAGCCTGTTCTGTCACTTTTTTCTCATTTGCTGCCTAACTCTGCGCTGCACAGGCCACAAGCCACTAAAACACTTCTTAATCCTCTTTAGTCTACTTCTTTCGAAACTTTCGCTTCCTATACAGGACAAAAGGCTCACAATAATAAAGCATTTAGCTAATAAACCCCAATAAAGCGATACTTGTATATTCAGATCCTTCTTGGACGGCAGCCTGAAGCTCTCGTTTCAATATCTTTCTAAGCACTGAATGCTCATTACGTTTCAATACAAACACTTTTACTGTACCTTGCAGCAAATTGTACCATTAGCTCCAAGCACTTGTTTGATGGGAATCTATGGCTGTGGGAACTAAACTTACAGGGTTCCGCGAGTGGCCGCGCCACAAATGTGTATCATGTACAGATCAACGCTGACCACTCAACAGACTCTTTTGAGAAGTGTTAATGTACTCTTTGTAAATTCAGTTAGCTCTGCATTGAATGGTTTCCTTTATTTCTCTGTATCTTCTGTGCGTATCATGACAAGTACAAGTCTGTGAGCTGTTTTTCTATCGTATTAAAGCGAGGACTGGGTTTTATGTTGAGTTGCTGGCTATTAGGTGGTCTTAACTGAGAGCATGTTCAATAGATTCTTTTAACTGGAGATGTTGTAATGATTTGTGGAAGTCAAAGCAGTCTTTGCAACTCTTAAATATTCAATTCAGGACACTATGATTCTGTTCCCCTGGACATTAAAGACTCTTTCAGATGCCAGTAATACCCTTTGGATGTTTTTAACTGAGAAAATCATCGGCTTTTAACTTCAAAGGGCAATGTGACAGCATGTGAGTGTGAAACAATAAGCTATTTTGTTTTCTATGCCTCATACATTTCTGTTGTATTTCATTGTGTGTCGCACATTTACTGAAAAATGCTAAATAAAAAAGCGCAGTGCAGATTGTACGTCTGTGTAGTAATACAAAAAATGCATGTTACAGGCAGAAAACATGACAACAAACTATAGAGAGATGTACAGTATCAATATAATATATTATGCAAATGTGATACAGGTATGGAACAACATGTGAAAGGAAGTAATAAATTAATTTTCATGTGTAAGTGAACTATACTTTTAAGACACATTTTAACTTGCCCCAGTGCACAGTTTTTTGGGTTGATTAATGCTTTCTGTTGGTTTTCGCACTCATCTTGAACTTTGTCACCCCTAATGAGTTGGTTTTGGCCTTTAGGGTGTCACGAAACCAAGCGTTAATGTGGCAGTAGATGATTGGATCCAGTGCACTGTTCATGTAGGTTAAAGCTAAAGAAGCATGAAAACACACCTTGAGGAGTTCTGAACAGGAAAACGCTTGAAGGAAGATGCCAAAAGTGACTGTAGGTAAGAAACACAAAACAAATATGATTATGAGAAAAAAAAGCAGTCTTGCTGCCCGCTTGACCCTGCGGTGTGCCCCCTTAGACTGGTGTCCTTGGATGTGAAAGTAAACCCGTACAAAACAGAAGACCACCAGTGTAAATGCTAACAGGACCTCTATCAGCTGGACTGAATGATATATCCTCATTTGAACCGATGGCCATGTCCATGAGAGAGAGCTGTGGCATGTGAGCTTTGAAGAGTTTTTCTGTGTGGTTAGAACCAGGTCCAGAGCGGTTGGTAGGCGAAGGAGCAGAACAACCATCCAAACCAAGCTAACCAACATTAAAGCTTGTCTCACACTTATCCGACAAATGCGATGGTGTGGGTAAAGGATCCTGAAGAAGCGGTCCACGGCTAAAATAGACATGAAAGCCATGCTTGCTGAGTAGTTTACTGATATGAGATATAGAATGAGGCGGCAAAATGATTCTCCAAATATCCAGTCTTCACCACGAAAGAGATAATCTATGCGGAAAGGCAGCCCAGTGAGGAGTAGGAGGTCAGATACCACCAGGCAAAATAGATACACATTACAGGCTTTCCATGGAGACTTGAAGAACAAAATCCACAGAGCAAACACATTTCCAGGCAACCCAAAGATGAACTCCAAAATGAAAACAGGCTTTAAAATTGAGGTAAGAAGGGTCTGAGGTTCTGTGCAGGAAGTGATGTTACTCATGACGAAAAGTAACCTAAAAGTAAATTAATATATGTAAGTAAAATACAAGAATTTTGCTCAGCTAGTAGTGAATATAAATTATTTTTAATTAAGGATCTTAATCTTCAGCATATATTTGGCAAAATAATGGAGAAAACATAATCAACATAGATTAAGTGACTTTTAAGACTTACCAAATGATCAAAGCAGGAGTTGTTGTCGCTATCGTTACCGTAAGAGAAGGACTTTGTAAGTTCCAGTGAGCTGCTGGGAAGCGAGACCATTGAGGGCGGAGTACAGGAAGAGCAAATGATCTTTAAGTTTGATATCTGTTATTATTTTATTTAGATCGAAAATCTGTAACGTTAATCATATCCTATCTTCAACTGTATGTGGTGAAAAAAAAAACTATTTTTAGGAAGATTCGAGATGAATTCTTGAAATGTGATGTCACTTCAGGGAAGGGGTGTACTCAAGTAACGTTATTGGGAAATATTTGCATGACATACTGGGAAAATAATATATTCTATTTTATTTCAAATTATAAAAACTCACAAAAAATGTCATGCAGGATATGTGCTTCTAAAAACGGCTACATATCTGTTTTTTTTTTTTTTTTGGAGGGGGCAATTTATAAAATACGTATTACTCAAAAATACGTAATTACGCACTTGAGCTCTGTTATGGCATGATGGCGCCGAAGCTCCAGTGGCGCAATCGGTTAGCGCGCGGTACTTATACAGCAGTACAAAGCAGAGCAATGCCGAGGTTGTGAGTTCGAGCCTCACCTGGAGCAGAGTTTTGCCCGATTAAAATATAGGGATGTCTCTGCAAAAGCACATAAGGGTAGACGGTCTCAAGTAAGAATACGTTGGAAATAGATACAAGACTTCATAACTCACACTGCTGCGTAAGGCGAGTACACTGTTGTTGAGCATAGTATGTGTGTGTGTGTGTGTGTGTGGAAAAACCGTGGGAAGTGCGTTGTGTGTAAACGAACAACACGGTTGGATAGTAACAATGCTTAGCGTCTGCGTCTATGGCGGCCGGGAGCCTGTAGGGGGCTGCATTGCATTAGGTTCAGCAAAGCAACCCAATCTTGAGACATTCGCCACGTGTTAAAACCTCGGGTACGTTATTTACTGTGATTTGAAAGATAAATGTATCCAGAAATAATACATTCAGAAATGTGATTTGTGTTTTTTTCATCTATCTTGTCTCTTTTTTCGCTGGTTAACTGTATGTTTTCTTTACCGGGTAGATTTTAATGCATTTGAAAAAAACAGTTAAAAACACTTTGTCAGTGTCGTCCATGATTAATAAACTTTACGTTGATGTCTTAAAAGTCACTGTTGTCTGTGTTGGATGTAGAGCTATAGCCTATTAGTCATTCAGAAACAACTCATCACAGCAATGATTTCATATGTTTCGTTTTAAATTTATGTTCTTGGCGCACATTTACATGTAAACATCACATTTACATATAAACAGCAATGCCTTGTCAAATCTTTTGGTCTGATCCGATTTCATCTAAGCTCAAGCACTGCCAAAAGTGTCATGTCAAAATCCCACAAAACAACCACGTTTGAATCTTGATTGGGAAATAAACCTAAAGCAGAATTCTGGAATAAATTAATGCATGTGTTTTTATGATTACAGTCTCTTTAAATATATCTGTCTAATTTTGTTTTAAACACACAACAAACAGGTTTATGTATTTATTATGCCAATTTATTTCAATTTCGCAGAATATCAAACAACTGATACTGTTTGCTCCACAGCTAATAATTTTTGAAGACGATCATACTTATTAAATTAATAAAGCAACATAAAATTACATTTATTTTTGAAATGACTGACTTTGTACATGAGTTTCAAATGCATATCACTTATAAAAGCCTTGAACTTAATAGGGGAAGATTAAGAAAATCTCCCTCCTCTGCCTTTATGTGCAGAATGAATGACCATCTTTAACTTCTCAAGTTTTATTTTATTGCCTTGTCACGGCTCATGGATTACCATTAAAATGCAATCAGAGTGCTTGTGTATGAGTGTGAACCTGTGCTTGTGAAGTGTGTGTTTGAGTGAACACATTGAGTAATCTGTGGTTAAAGAAAGGAGAACTTTGTGGGAACCAAATTTAAAAAATAGGTTTAGGCACATTTTTGGGAAAGAAGGAGAGAAAGAAAGTAGATAGAGAAAGCAAGATAATAGAGAGAAGAACACACGCACACACAATGAAGGAGGCTGAGCGGATTGTCTGGATCAGATTTCTGTGGTAATGGTTGGGTGGGTCAGTGGTTAAACTGCTCTCACAAACACATTCCAGAGCTGAGGCAGAGCGCATCTGGTGTGCAAGTGCAGACAAGCAGAGCCAAGAGCTTCCTCACAGTACCTCTCTCCTATTTCTCTCTTTCCCTCTTGGGCTCCCTTTCCACATCTTTCTTTTTTCTTGAATTCTTAACACCATGGTTAACCCTCATGCTCTGTTTGAGGTCTCAAAGACCCCCAGGGCCATTTTAATAGCTAAAAAAAGCCTAGCTACTTAGCATAATGTATCAGGTTGATGGTCCCTAATGTTATTAGGATTGACTGACACAGAATTAATAACTTGCTCTAAATGACCTTCATTAAAAATGCTGCATTCATGCACAATCAATATCACAATAACTAGTGCCAGGTTGAAAAGTGTTTTCACTTTGCAATAAAACTCAAAATAAAACAAAATAATTAGTATAATTAATTATAATTAATAAGTAATTTATTACTTTAAAAATTATTATCATTATAAATGTTTTATTTAAAAAAAAACACACGCTCACACTGCAAACACAGAAAGTGTGCTGCAAACACACAAACGTGCTGCAAACATGGAAAAGCACTGGAAGCACAAGAACGCGCTGCAAACACACGATCGCACTGCAAACACAGAAACAAGTTAAAAACACACGTACAGTCTGCAAACACAACCTGATCTCACGGCAATTCGTACGTATTTTATGTGGTGGCTAATTCGTATGAATTTGTACGAATAACCTAAACATAACCCCGCCCCTAACCCTACCCATCACGTGATTTTTGACAAATCGTACGAAATCGTACGAGTGAGGTCGTACGAATTGGCACAAATTTGGCACCTCATACTAATATGTACGAATTACTCGTGAGACTGTGTTGGCAAACATTCAAGAGGGGTTCAAACACAGAAACGCGCTGCAAACACTAGTACGCGATGCAAATAAACAATCGCACTGCAAAGACTAAAACGCGTTACAAACAGACGTACGGGGCTGCACCTATGTAAAAGTGCTGCAAACACAGAAACGCTCTGCAAACACATCATCGCACTGCAAACATGGACAAGCGCTGGAAGCACATGAACGCACTGCAAACACAGAAATGAGCTAAAAACACATGTACGGTCCGCAGACATGGAAAAGTGCTGCAAACACTGAAAACGCGCTGCAAACACTCGTACGGGCTGCACATATGTAAAAGTGCTGCAAACAAAGAAACGCTCTGCAAACACATGATCGCACTGCAAACATGGACAAGTGCTGGAAGCACATGAACGCATTGCAATCACAGAATCGCACTGCAAACACAGAAACAAGCTAAAAACACATGTACGTGCTGCAAACAAAGAAACGCGCTACAAACACACGGGCGTGCTGAAAACACAAAAACGTGCTGCAAACAAAGAAATGCGCTACCAACACGAGCGTGCTGCAAACAAAGAAATGCACTACAAACACACGAGCGTGCTGCAAACACAAAACCGCTTTTCGATTAGCCCTAGGACAGATATTTTGTGGGAAGCACGGCATTCTTATAAATAAAGGTGCTTCACGATGCCAGAAGAACCCTTTTGTCTTAATGGTTCCATAAAGAACCTTTCT
>JAUCMT010000021.1:7410209-7426716 GCA_032357475.1 Enteromius thamalakanensis
TACGAATTAGTACGAATTGGCACAAATTTGGCACCTCGTACGAATATGTACGAATTGCTCGTGAGACTGTGTTGGTTAAAACACTTTATTTTTCATTCTGCCTTTTGAAATGGGTCGATTTGTACAAAGCTCATCATTCAAGTGAGGTGTGCTCTGATTGGCCAGCTATCCAGTGTATTTCGATTGGCCGAATACCTCAAGCATGTAACGGAAATGTTACGGCCCTTACCATAACGTGATGCCATGTCCCGGCGCTACGAGACAAAAACAATAAAAGCCAATACAAATGAGCTATTTGTTGCATCCAGTGGAGACATAATTACTGATTATTATGACTTTCTTTGTTCTGTCTTTTAACATGTCGTGTTGCATCTCACCATATAAACATGAATATGTCTGCATTCGTAATCTGAGAAACGACAAGGAATACTGTACACTGCTCAAAACTCGCGTTTAAATAGTAAGTAGCAGATTTGTTTTATAAGAAAACGTAACTTAAAGGTTGTGAGTCAGACGCACCAGACTGTCCTTGCAGACTTTATAGTCAGCACAGCCAGCATAGGCTGATCTGCAGGTTTAGCAATCAGTTCTCCGTAAAAGCACTGAACACATTACTTGGGTTGAAGTTTTCTGGAACAGTGTTGTGAATAAAACTTGACCACTGATTTCTAGTTGTGTCTAGATAGTTTTACTTTCACAATGAAACACAGTGTCTCCTGAACATGGCGCTGGCAGCAACACCACAGCGAGAACAAGAGTTCTGCCTTCTTTCCTTGCCTTACATTTGGGCGGTGTTTTGTAAAACCACTCTGTCATGTAGAAAAGTGGGGGTGTTTTTTATGTCTGTGATTTTATGCTAAAATCCATACCAACATTCAGATTTATAAAAATTGGGAAAAGTGCTTAGCGACATGTTGAGTATAAGAAGGCCTGCAAACTTTACCTTGTGGCAGTTTAGGAGTACTGCATGTATCTGGAAATTCTTGTCACTCGCCATTTGTAAGTAAAGGATTTGGACTTTGGCTGATGCTCTTTTAAATGTTAATCGCCTTAATTAGGAGGCATTTACAAGGTAGAGATCTGAGACCATTCAGCTGCACACAATTTCAAGATCTTTGGTGATTCACAGATTGGATCTAGAAAAAAAGGCATGCACATTTTTTATTTGTATGTTCATTTTTCTGAATCACACATATACAAACAAATGATCTCAGATTAAATGAAAGACATTTTCTTTGCAGCATTTAATAAATGAAGCCCCAGGAGATCAGATGGAGAACATTACAAAAGAAAAATGAAAGGAAAACGAGTGACTTTAGCTTGATTTTGATTGAATCTGCTTGTATAGTGATTGATTTGATAGAGGTTTCTACCACCACCTCCATAAAACACTAATTGTATGAGCAATTCCAGCCCTGCACTACTTTTAAAAAGCCACCTACATCTGGAAATGATTGGTACTTCACACATTTCTGGCATTACAATAAACGCCAGACAAAACCACTCACATTATTAGAACCTTTGAAATTAGCAGATTACTGCTTTTATAAAACCAAAAGGTAGAATTTCTTTTTTTCTACAGCGATTGTACTTACAAGAATGTTCTTTTGTTCAGTTTTGTTAATGTCACTCCTTTATGACTTTCTTTCTTCTGTAAAAATTTTGAGAAAGTTCCAAAAATAACTTATTTTGTACTGTAGCTGTTCAGCCGAAGAAAGAGAGTCATACAGGTTTGGACAAACTTGAAAAGGGACTTTAAGACTTATAGCTGTGCTCTTTGGCAAAGCTGCATATGTTGAACCCATCTGTTAAATGTTACAGATGCCACAAGAGCTAAAGAGGAAACTGTTTATTGGCTGTAAAATGCAGGTGATAGAAGCTCAGTGGAGAAGTTGACGTTGGATATAACAGCGCTCTCAAATACCTTCATCCTAATGCAGCATAATGCTGCCTGTATGGCTGCTAGTATGGCTAGTATTCTTTCTCGAATCAAAGCTGACCTCTCTTCATTATCTTTCCACACTGTGAGAGCACATTGAAAAAGTTAAAGAGTGATCTGGCCCGGGTGAGAGCATTGTCTATCAATCACATCCTTTTTTACTGAGATTAATTAGGCATGCATGATATCGGTACTATATCTGTTAGGGCTGTCGGTTGATATTTTTGTATTTATTGTAGAATTTATTGTATTGTTGTGTATCATTTTGTATTGTCATATTGTAAAGTTGTGGTGCTTAAATTTACTTGTAGCATTTAAAATGGTTGGTATAAGTTAGTGTTCTATACTTATTGGTCATCATCTATAACAGGGAAATAATTACCAATTTACAGGCCAAAATTTTAATCTTAACCCTTGCACTTCAATGAAAAAGGTTATAGGTCTATAGTGGATAAAAATGTTATATTCATTTTAAGTTAGGTCTCATTTTAAAGAAGACTTCAGACTCATTTAAAGCTCTTTCAAATATTACAAGAACACACATGCACACACTCTCAAATCTTTTTTTATTTATCTATAATATACAGAAGTAGAAAACAGGAATAAAGCAAGTATTTGCTTTATAGACCAAACCTGAAAAAACATCATCAGGTAAAAATTTGTAAAAAAAAATAATAATTTTGAAGCGTTGCCAACAGAATGAAAGCTTATTAACAAAAATAGCATCATTTTAGAGATAAAGGGCACTGCAATTAAAAATAGCAGTTTTAATGGGTTTCAATGTGGACATTTTGTACCTAGTTTAAAATAGATTTGTTGAAGGAAACAAGGGTGAAATAAGTTCCAAAATGTATGCAGTTAGAATTAACACGGGCAAAAAAAATAAAAATAAAATTATCAAAATGTCCAAACCAAATGGTCGCACAAGGGGTAAATTTTACTCTTCAGTCTTAATCATAATAATTATACAAACAACGAATAATTTTAAATAAGACACACTAACGTAAAATGAGCCATTAAAGGACTACAAAAAAAATAAAGAATACATTATCCCATATCATTGTTTCTGTTTTATTTTGATTAAATGTGCATCCCTCTTGAGTCTCTCTCTCCATGCTGCTTCCTGAAATCTTATCTCAATGACCACTCCTGGACCCCCCACTGTTCATCTCCTTCAGAAACAGGAAGGTCCCTTCTCGTCAGCTCCAAGCTCTCCTCTTACATCTCTATCTCTGCCATCTTTCCACAACTTTGTCAAAATACGAACGTCACCAAAAAATCTGAAATGGGGGAGGGTGTTCATCTGTGTTGATGGTCTTACACCAGTGCTTTGCTATGGCTAGTTTCCTGTCCTTTCCAGCGTTGAGGGATGAGTCGTGGGAGGGGAAGTTACCCGGTTGCCATCGGCTATGCTAGTGCTGGTTTCTTAGCAGGACTCTAGCTCTGTCCACCTGGAGAGGTCAGGGGGCAGTGGGGAAAGGGTCAATGACAGCGCTCTCAGAGCAGTTTCCTGTGTTCTTCCACATCTGCAGCCCACTGGGGTTACATCACTCAGCGTCATCTGCAGCTGTCAACCCCAGCACACCAGCATCCCCAATGTGCCCTGACCCCCTTCCTGCCTGCCCCACACCGTTCTGTGTGCCTGTGCAACCCCCACTCCCCCCCCAACCTCAGAGATAAACAGCAGCGAGTCAGATTACCCAGAGTCCCCACTCCTCTGAAGCAGCCCATTCACAGGCCTCTGGATAGCGATAAGAAGATGAATCGCAGCACTGTTCTGAACGCTTTGTGGATGCCGCACCGCTCCATCTAAGAGGCTCTCTTTGTGTGTTGATGCTTCAGCTGTGTGTGTGTGTGTATCTGTGTCCATGTGTTTCAGGAGTTTGTATGCGTGTTCACTGGCAGTGTGACTATTTCTTGTGTGTTAGAGGCCAAAAGAAGCCACTCTCAAAATTGTAACAAATGACCTGGGACAGAATGACCTGAGTGGTCTGTACAAGAACATACTGAGCAGGACTCGACAATAAGGATGCCCTCTGGCCATGGGCCAGTTTTCAGACCAGTCGGTGAGAAAAGTGCTGCATCGACATTGAAAATTTATTTATGCAGCCATTTTAAGTCTTGCTAACTTAAACAGCTGGCCCCAGTTTTACAAACAAGCTTTAAACCTAGTCCCAGACTAAAGTGTAAGTCTGAGCTGTTTTCTAAACTACCTTTCTTTCAGTTATAGCTTAAATTGGGACACAAATTATTTTGTGGAGAGGCCAATGAAAATGTTGTCAGGGATCAGAGCTGCAAAAAATCCTTTTTGAGGCCTACATTGACTGTCAAGGTACAGAAATTTGCATAACTGGTAGCTATATGTTGCTCACAAAACTGAATGTAAAGACTGATCAACTCTCATCTGTTGTTGTAGTTCAGTTGCACAATATGTACTTCCCTGCTCCAGGTAAATACACAAATAGTATAACAAAATTTAATTGTGTCCACATATTGTGCAACATTGCTTGTCATGATGAGGCAGCATGCACAAACCAACTGTTGGCCACTAACTGCGGTGAGTTATATAAAGGTCAGGCTAGGTGCAGGGTCTAGACAGACATTAGGTTTACCCTGTCACTCCATCTTTAACGTGTTTTATGGTCCTCCGTTGCGACCGCAGGCTTGTGCAGCCATAAACTAGCAACCTGCATGTCACTCTCGAATGTGCACTTGGAAGAGATGGACGGTTTGTGGCCGGATGGGAACTCTATTTACAGATGCTCTGTCAGCCCAAACCATATTCAAAATGTTGGATTTCCCCTCTTGCACTGGATTGCTATGTTTGTAATCAAGTTACTCATCCCAATGGCTGGAGTCATTGGCATGTATTCATAACGGTTCCATTCATGTCATCATTTTCATTTTGTTGCACTTATAGTTTTTTACATCTAAATGGAATGATCATGATGATGTGAACTTTGACTTGATCGTGTTATTCTTTTCTGTAGGAAATGGAATATTGAAATTTGAAGCCTAGTCTTTGTACTGAAAGGGTGGTGAATTTGTACCATAATCAACAGGACTCAGCAGGTAATTATGAGTCATTTGTCATGAAGTGGCAGGATGAGCAGAAAGCTTAATTGTAACTTGCAGTAAATCTCTGACTTAGCTGAGATTCCACACCCTGTCACACCTGATTTTGATTCTCATGGGTACGCTGGCTCTGTGTAATCCCACTCACTCATTCTTGTTTGAATAACATGAAGGGTTAAGCTAAACCATTCAGCCTGACACATATAGGCCAATAGGAAAATAATGTCTGTGCTCAAGTCTTAAGTGTAAGAAAACAGCTATTGTAGCCATTGAGTGGGTTTGATGTGTGAACTTTGTTGTTATCACTAATTTCCACGTTTGTCTAAAATATGTGATATTCCAAAATTATCACAGCTCAATTGATCTCAGATGTTTCTACTAATTCTATTTATAGAAAGATGTCAGAAATCTCTGTAACACTTTATTTGGATGGTCCTCATGAGTAACCTGTTGAGAATAAGTAACGCTTCACCTAAATGTCAACTAACTCTCATTAGTCTATTAGTAGACTGTCTGATTAATATCTGCTTACTCTTTATTGTAATGGTCTCCCAACAGACATTCTACTGACTATAAGTAACTTTGCAAGCACATGCCAACTTATTCTAACACTAACCGTGTCAGTCTATTATAGTCTACTCTACCAATAACCCAATAAGAGGTAACAGATACATATGTGCAGTGTTACTTAGTCAACAAATTGTGTTCAAAATAAAGTGAACCCAAAAGGATTTTTATGAATCCAAATCCAGACCTTAATTACAGCAGACACAACAAACCTTATGACAGATCAGCATAAAAAGAACATTTCTCTTTTATGCCCAGGCCCTGTGCTACAGAATTGGCAAAGCCCACATTGGAAAATAGTTTCCATAAGATGGCTCCCATGGGTTTATAAATAAAGCACATACTGAGTGAGTTACTCATAATCTTCTCCATGAAAAATCAATCCGGCTTGTTTGGAGAGAAGTTGTGTGGGGGTAATAGAATATTGTAAACCGTGCTAACTTGTACCATGTGTGGCGATCTCTCTCTGACTTTCAGCTTTTGTAAATCGAGAGTTATTTTTGGTCCGAGCTGTAGTGATGAAGGACATATGGACAGCTGCAGCGAGGAACCGTTCTGCGGATGGTTTTCCTAGATTTTATGGTTTGGTATCGTTAATATTTCAACAGTGTCTTTGACAGATACTTTTGCATGATTAGATTTGCAATAATACTCAATGTATATAAACATGAAAATACATCACGCAGTATTGAGTGAATATATTGACTTTTCCATTTGATTGCTATCACACATGGCAAAGAAGTCCTAAGTTTGCCGTTAAAATTGAATTTCTGTATTGCAAAATATGTCTTTATAATGACATATTTATATATAATGTCTTTTTATTGAGTGTAAGTTAAGTGTAGTCAAATGATTAATAGTTGCCAAATTACTAGATAGTTATCTTTATTTTCATACCCAGAGATTAAATATTTCAATTGATAAATTAAATATTTTATATATGAACAGTTTGGTGTGAGCTATATCTGACAAAAGCTCTCTAGAGTTTTATGCAAAAAAAACTCTATAATCCACAGCAATTGCTGAGAGAAGGTTTGTTTTATATGTGTAAAAGAAAAATAAGCACTCTCAAAAATAAAGCTACTAAAGCTGTCACTGGGTGATACCTTTTCAAAAGGTACGTGTTTGCAACTAAAGGGTCAATTTTGGAACCTTAAAGGCACACATTAATACTTAAAGTGTACATATTTGAACCTAATAGGTAAAAAAGTGTAACTTTTGAAAAGTACAGTACCACCCCAGTGGCAGCTTTTGTACCTTTATTTCTGAGAAAGTCAAACTGAATTCAAGTTAGAATCTAATCAAGAGCTTTTGATTCTGAATCAAATCAGGAAATGTGTATGCATGCTCAGCCCTATTTAAAAAAGCATAGGATCAGAATTAATAAGTCAGAGTGTGTGTGGCAATGTGTGGCTAAATTTATACGTGCTCACAGCTGTATCTTCGCATATATGGATGTGGCAAAAGGCAAGGGCTGAATAATATTCTCTCCAGATGTATTCCATCTCAGGAAGATCACCTCTCCCCTGACTCAACTCCCCCCTCTGCCTCTGATGTCATAGCCCATATAAACGCCCCCTCTCATAAATATTATTTCAAAATGGGATTTAATAACCAGCCCATGACGCATTCTCCTCTCTTGAGATCCTTCAGTGGAAATCAGAAAACACCATAGGGGGAAGAAGCACAGAAAAGCCAGAGAGTGAGCTCCAGAAATATCTTACAAACTACGGGTAAGGTATCAATCATAATAACAAATCTTGATAAGTAGTTAGATGCATACTGAAACGTGTTTATAGACGATGCTAAATCAGGCCCTACAAATAACCTAAAGGTGCTCAGAGGTCACCCATCTGGATTTCCTACTCCATCATCCCAAAAAGGTTACGGCCCCTGTCAATGTAGAACCGTCGAATATAAAGAGCTAACTATCTTTTTACTTTTGTCTTTGTTTTCAAGAATTCATTCTTAGCACTGTAATGCATTAAACTGACAGGCTTTAAAATACAGGCAGACGTAGGGAGGTTTGCAAGCTTGATACTGCGTGTGCGGGACACCAAGGAGAAAAAGATGAAGTCCAGACCTCTGAAAAGACCCACATATGCGATCCAGGCAGGGGAGGGTTTGACCTAGAGGCTCTCTAATCTCCAGCTGAATTATCCAGAAGAAATATGTTAGAGCGCTGAGTGTGTGTGTGTGCACAGGAAAAGACGAGGGCAGGTCAGTGGAAATAAGTTATGTAACCGACTCAAGGGACGCAGAGGAATAGGAGGTCGTAGGAGGGGCCGACAGTGAAGCGGTAGGAGCAAGGGGGAAGGAAAACTAAACACAGAGCTCCTGTGACACCTAAACATGGGTTTATTCTGCTGCATCAACACATTAGGCCTAAACCTAAATCAATGGATTGAATTCATGCAGTTTTTTCCCCCCTCCGGCTATTGTATACGAAAGCTGTTCCATTTACAAAAGAAAAGTCTATTCTGCCACCAGCGTAGCAAAATGAGCACAATGTTCCTGTTTACAAAGAGCTCCTTAGAAAGCAAATTGATTTCTCACACTCTTTATGGCCGTATGCTTTATCCATGTTCTGGGCAGCTAGGTTTGGATGTTAGCGCCGATCTCTTTTTCCTCTTTATTTAAGAAGCAATTCAGACCCGTATTCATCTTTCCGCCAGTGTTCCTCGCAGGCTCTCAGTCTTTTAGTGAAAGCAAAAGGCTTTCATAAGAGCTGTGCAGCTGTTTGTCTGCATAAGACTGGACATCAAAAGCGTCTTTGGGAGCTCTTTTCTCTATTAGAGGAGAGAGTGGAGCATGCAGGGGTTTGGGGCTACATTCCACTAGATCATTGTTCCCAGGATGCACCTTTATTTTCAACTTGGGGGACCCAGCGGAAAAGGGGTTTTAATCACTGCAAAGCCTTTTCAGAGAAATATTGTAAGGGCTTGTGTTCACATGAGAGAGAGAAGAAGAAGAAGAGGAAGGGGGAGATTTGGTTTTATACTTTTTTTCTTCTATTGAGGTACCATAATCGCCATTCTCACAGCAGTAATAATGGGAATAGGTGGTATGTATTGGTGGTTTATATCTTGCATTTGCCAAGTGCATTATCAAACCAGTGTGACATAATAAGCAGCTGTCTTTATTAACCAGGAGAATGGGATGACACATCCTTGTATTCAGGGTTTTGAGCCTGTATGGTCACACACACACACACACACACACACACACACACACACACACCTAATGTGACACATCTAGAAATGCTGGTCAGTATTAATGGAAAGTTTACCCAAAAATTAAACTTTGGTTATTTGCTTACAATTTTGTCATTCTAAACCTATACAGGATGTTTATTTAATTCTTTTATATCTAGATATTTTGAACTTTTTGACATTTTGAATTTAATGTACACTTGAATATATTCTAACAATGTACATTATGGACAGAGACAGCATCGAAAATGTAAAATTATGTCTGGATAGTTACATTTTAGTATTTTATAGATATTTTATCCCCTGGCCACTTATAATAAACAGACAAGTTAGGTGACAAGACTTTTAGTTATCACATGGATATTTTGCTAACCAGTTCTCTTCTGATTACGTTGCTTATTAGCATGCCTATATTATTAACATTTTAGCTGTTTATTAGTATTTGTAAAGCATATTCTGCATGACCATAACATCCCTAATCCTACAATCTTAAAAAATAAAAGTAGCTTTAAAGGTTCTTCACAGCGATGCCATAAAGGATGCCATTCAGTCAAAGGTTCTTTGAACCACCCCTTTTTTTTTTTTTACCTTTTTATAATCTAAAGAACCTTCTTTTGCCACAAAGAACCTTTTGTGAAACAGAAATGTTCTTCAGATGTTAAAAGTTCTTAATGGAACCATTTAGACAAAAAGGTTCTTCTATGGCATTGTGAAGCACCTTTATTTTAAAGTGTGTACCAGCATACCTAAACTACCTTGCTAATGATTAATAAGCAGCATATAAAGGTGTTTATTGAGGTTGTAGTTAATGTTTTGGATCTTAAAATAAAGTGTGACCGATGTTTTTTTTTAATCAAAATGAGTCAGCAGTTGGCTGTTAATTAAATGAGTTAAATAAATGTCATATTTAATTAATGTTGTTGCCTGAATATATTTAAATAAACCTATAATTTCCATGAGTTTATTATGCAATGAATTTAAAAGGAGTGATTCAATTATAGCACACTATTCATATAGTTCATACATATAAAATGCATGTTTTAAATTTTTGTTTATTGTTATTAAGATCATAATGTTTCATTAGACCATGAACATGGACTTCACATGAGCACCTGTCATAGACAAACACACATACATGTATAACATCTTTGCTAATTGATGTTACAAGTGCCTTTCCTGTTTGACTTGTTTGTGTGTTACTGTTCACAGTCAAGAAGCAATTACACAAGTGTTTTTTTTTTCTTTCACCATCACAGAACTTACATTATCTCATGTCAACACTGTGAGACTTTTATTTGTGTCTGTTTGTGGGGGGCAAGTCTTAGCTGGTTGGAGTGGTGTGACTGTTAAAAACAGGTGTGGGCATGCCTGTTGCTTTAGGATCAGTTGTAGATCTCTTTCTACATACTGCATGTCATTCCAATTCCAGCCAATCTCAGCTGTTGCAGGGCAGCTCAGAAGTTCAAGCTCTTTGATCTTCAGAATCCTGTGATTGTTTGTTGCACGAACGTCACATAGAGGTACGTCAAAGATATGGTGGCAGTTGTTCACCGTGGTGGTGGAGATGGTGTAGGAAGGCCGAGTTATCAAGGGTTGAAATTGATGAGCCTCTTTGTTCTGCTTTCCTCAATGAAGTTTCTTCCAGCTCTCTCATAAACTCCAGTGTTCTCCTTGGTAGAGTTTTACTGAGTTCAGAGTTCCCCTCTGGGAGTCTTTGTTCATCATGTTCAGACAGAGAACATTCTGTAGGTCTACACTGATAGACTGCACTCTAGAGATTGAAATTTTAACCCAGCGATCCATATGCTGCTTTCAGATACATCTTAGGTCTTGCAATCTTAATGTCCTAACTGGGTTGTAAATGAAAGACAATAATGAAAAAAAATTCTATAAAATTTCTGAGTGGCAGATTACACACTACTGAACCTACTCAGATTTATTGCCATCTAGTATATGCTGAATTCCTATTTGTGTTTTATATCATTTATATTACTCAACATGACACATGTTCTTCACACCTCAAATTAATTTGTCAAGTTACTGACGTCTGTTCTTCACATCCAAACCTATGACCCTTATAGCATCCATATATGACGTTGATAGAGCGTTCAAGTTCACATAGATTGCACGTTCAGACATGTAGATCTTGGGTGAACCTGTTTTACTCAGAGCTTTGTTATTGTGACTTCTTGACACCATTTGGGAGGAGCAAAAATTATGAGCATTAGGATACTTCGCATGTTAGTTTGTTTAGGTGTTTTACAACTTACATTCATGCTTAAAGAAAATGATTGTATCTGGTCAGAAGTAATTTAATCTCTGTTTTCGAATCCTGAGTTGAGTGTCCATTGATGCACTTTCATGTTCACTCGGACATAGCAATGGCATGTTAGCCACACACCTGCTGCAGACCAGGGGACCTCATGGTGGATTTATACCACATGCTTTTGATGCTTTATTGGGCTGGAGACCTGTCCAGATGGGCCTTGTAAAGAGGCCAACAAACCCGCACACCGCCTGCCTGGTCAATCTCCATAAACTACCAAATGAGAATCACAACGCAGACAGCAGCAATGAGGGGAAAATAAACCCAGAATGCAAACCACAAAAGCCTTGACCGTCCACCCCCACCCCCTGACTGGACAGCAGGAGATGGGACAGGAGGCAAGAGAAAGCGGGCTGTAAATACCCGCATGTCTGTCTCCATGACAGCCTGTGGGACATTCAAGGACAGTCCCATGAGGTTTCATTGCCAAGGCCTAGTGCACATTGGCATTGTGGAGCACTGTTGTGCCCGTTACTGAGTGAATGGAGATTTTAATCAAATGAGTGGTTGACATAGAGTTTGTGTGCAATGTTTACAAAGAACCACCTTACAGTTGGTTTTAAGCAAAGCTTGTTTGCATCTAACTTGAATATAACTGTAAACCACATAATAAATGTTGTATAACACAAAGTATTTTATATTAATTGCATGAGGACTAAAGCTTTCAATCATGAACGTATCATAAAAATGGTCTGTGTGTTTCTTATGAAGTCACGCTATAAATGTAGCGTTATCACAGACAGTCTTTGAATCAGTGAGTTATTCCTTAGAATCCGATCATTTCAGTTGGGAAACGAATGCCTAAACCAATTTTTGTGAATTAGATAAGTATATTTAATAATAATTAAAAACAAAATCTTAAACAGTGGTGGATTTTTTTTGTAAATATTGTCTTTGGCCTGTTTCTCACACAAAGCATGAATGACTTTAATAAACTTCTTCTAAAATCGAGTAGGTACATTTCTTTATGACTCTTGAAAGATGATGTATATAACATAAACTGACGGGGTCTCATGGCATAAACGTACCTGGGTGCACTTTTTTAGCAAGACATAAAATACTTACCAACAAGTACATATCACTGCAGAATCCGAAAGAAATAAGGAAGTAAAACTCTGACACCTTTTAATCCTTTTCACACACTTTTCAGTTTCTATTAATAAAGTGTAATTTTCGCACAATTACTTTACTGTTATGACTTCAAAACATTATTAACATGCTGGGATATTTGAAAACTGATGCTTTTAAATGTTAGCAAGACACATATCCAGCTTCATATCTGTGGGTTTTCATAGATAGTAGGTTTGTTCAGTAGGTCACAGAGTACAGAGGTCACATACTTGATAGGCGAAAAGCTACAGTTAAAATGCCGTGTAACTACGCTCTGACAAAACAGTTCAAATCTGTATAACTAAAGGAAGTTGAAATTACTTTTGAATATGGTGTAGGACCTATTTCCAACATGATAGCCTGAACTTCACTGAACCGGCGTGATTACCTATATCAACGTAATTAAAGTGTGCCAGGTTTCACGTATTGAAAACTGATGCTTTTAAACGTTAGCAACCTGTGTTTTAGAGCCAGTCAGTTGACATTTCGCTTTGAAACCGTGGCGAAATGTGCAGTAAGGTACGTAAAAACAGTGTTGCACAAAAATACCAGAGTACATATTTTTATGAGACCAGGTGTGTGTATGAATGAAGTCTGGGATACATATTGTTGTGACCTACAGTGAAAGTTGCATAAGTTTACTGCCACCCTCTCCTGTGGTCAGATAAGATACAAAGCATTCATCAGATGCACACTTCAAAATCTCTGAGGAAGTGGTAGATCATCTTGCACCCTTTTTCTTACCGTTTTAAAAATATGTTGAATTTCAACATACACCTCCTATTTTTCTGCCTAGAAGGGAAGTAGGCATATTCGGACACAGGTTAGAATTTTTGGTAACACTTTAGTATATGGACCAATCCCAACATAACCTCTAAGTAATACGTCTGTATAGATCATTTGTGCACGGTGACAAAATACGACCCATCAGACCGCATACTACACTTGCACCCCTATCGGTAACAGAACATTTGCATATTGATGTTTTGTACTATTTTATCTCCCACATAATTCAGGGTTGGTGTAGCTCAGGTTGTAGAGTAACATGTTATAGGACAAGATATGATTGTGGTTTTGCATTCTTTCTGTAATGGGTAGGTTTAGGGATGGGTTATGTGTGGTCATTCGTACGAATTAAACCTACTAAAATATGCTTAAATCACAGTGAGATCAGTGTGAAAAATCCACACACTGCATCTAAACAAAAAACGCATCTTGATTGGTAATGACAGTCATACATCATTTCATGATGACAGACGCAATTCAACTTTGTCATTATTTTTACGCCCGCTAGAGGGCACTTACTTTTAAAACGTAAAAATAAGTTGTAATAAAGCACTTGTACAAACGACCTAGGGTCGTTTTATGATTGAGGACAGTTTCCAAGTGACTGAATATTTTGTCACTTTAAGAGCTTCTCAGCCCTGGTTGTTTTTTCACTTCCATTATACTAATCATTATGTGATATATCTCAAAAATTTACTTTATCTGTTCTACAGAAGAATGAATGTCACATATGTTTGGAACATGACTGTGAACAAATGTTGACAGAGTGGTTCTAGCTCTTTAAGATTTCTGTTTTATGATAACGAATGAACTATTTGGCTGTTTCTACACTCCTTTACAAAAAAAGGACATTATAGCTTCTGCAGCTCACTATCCCAGCCAGGGAGAATGGACGTGGAGATCCGCGACCTGAGATCTTAATTCCGACAGGGAGCACATTCACTGGAAATGTTAATGACAGTTTTGTCATGCAGTTCATTACCGCACCCATGACTCCTCTAGGGCCTCGCTCAGAAGGACAGAAAAGAGAGGGAAGGCCTTTAAGCTTGAAAGAGAGAAGGGAAAAAAACCTTTTTCAGACCAAGCACAAAAGACACAGGGAGATGCTGAATGTGGTGGCTGCCAAGCGCTGGGAATTCATGATTGGTGTTTTTTCCTCCTCATTGGCAGTGGTTGCTGCTTGAAAAGAAGGTCGAGGGGCTAAGTTTGCTTGAAGCGACAGATTGCAGATGTCTGTATTGGACTCTTTGAAAGTGTGCCCCCCTCCTCTCCTCCACCCCCAGGAGAAAAGCCCCATACAGTACACTGTTCTTTACTCATTCTATCACAAGAGCGCAGGAGGACCAGACACTTTTCTAAAAGAGTTACCCTTGAAAATCCCCAGAGCTGAACACAACATGGGATTTTAACTCTAGCTTAGTATGCTGACAGGGCTGTAAGCACCATAGACTTCGAGAGGGACACGTTCCCCTCCAATACTCAGAATAGTGGTTAACCAATATGGCTTTTTCTGTGGTTTATCCCTGAATTATATTACATTTGATCTCCCTGGTCTTAAATATGTGGTTGCATCCTCGTCTGCTGAGATGATATACATTCCGCTTATATGTACTTTGCTTTAAATTAACATTACATTGAAACTGACAAGACTAGTCCACTCAGTGCTCTTGTTCTTACAGGCTTTCGAGAGGTTCTCAAGTCCGTGTGTATGACACGTCAAGTGTTGACAATGTAACCCAGATAGAGGGATGAGAACACAGATCCCAGATGACCTTTCCCCTACTTTCACACACACGCTACAGAACCTATAACAGATTGAGCACTAGAAAGGTGAAAGAGACTAAATCAAGTAATGTTATTTAAAAATAAAATGTGCTTTTTGCACCCCTAGGAGCATCAAACCGAAATAGTGTCTGTTTGTAACCTATAGAAAATTATGTCTGTCTGTGAAAACTGTCATGAGAATGTCAAACAAATTGCAAACATTGTCATAAAAAGTGACACTTTAGAATGTTGTTCTGTCATTACATAATAACTACACGCTACTGAGTAACTACTACTACAAATTAATCAATGAATCAATTACTTTTATTTATATAACGCTTTTAACCAGTGGTGGGCAGTAACAAAGTATTTGTACTTCGTTACTGTACTAAAGTACATTTTTGAGGTATCTGTACTTTACCGGAGTAGTTTTATTTTTAGAAACTTTTACTCCACTACACTCCTAAGCAAAGGATCGTACTTCTTACTTCACTACATTTCATAAAACATATCGTTACTTATATATCACGTGCTCCGAGCGAGACGCAGACGAGCGATTCATTAACAAACTGATTCTTTTTAATGAACCTGTTCAATCGGTTCGCAAATATCATCAACCGATTCATTCTCGAATTGGAACGATCTGATTGCAGCTGTTCGTTGCAGTGATTCGACAACTCACTGATTCAAACGATCTGTTCAGAGCGAGTCTCCATGTGAACTGAACAAAGTCAATCACGACTGATAAAGTAAGATTCTAACTTTAATTGAAAATTATATTTAGATAAAAATTGTCAGTTTTTTACAAAGCAGTAAAGGGTGATCTATTTAAGTCCACTGAAATGAATGCAGACACATCAACATCAAGTCAAAAGTGTCTCTAAGTCAAAAAATTTTCATATTTCCTGCTGCTGTAATGTTAGTAGTGTTATTAAGATGCTACGTATTTATCCCTATGTCTGTGTTTATATTGTTTATCAATGGTATACATTTTCATACATCTGATGTTTATTCATAACCATATACTGATAATAAGTGGGTCTAAATATTGTTATCTAACATTATTGCTGATTATTTAGCTAACAAGCTTGCTAGTGCAAATTTATAGTCATTTTTAGATAATGTCCAAATATTTTTTATATTTAACATCTGAGGGGAAAAAGAAAGGATTTGATATTCAGGTAACTACAGTAATTAGTGTGAAGTAATGCCCTCTGGGGGCATTTGGCCAGGAAACAGACAAGGTTTAAGAAAAAAAAAAAATATATATATATAATATTTTCCTTCAAATGTTTATCCTAACTTATTCTCATGTCATATAACGTTCTGTGACGTTCTACAAAAAAAAATAGCCTACGCTTCAAAACAATTCTTACTGGTGAAAATTAGACTTATAAATCTTTTTTTCTCTCAGATACATTGCTACGGAAGTGTGTTGCATTTACTTGAGGAAAAAAATATCTGCTCTGTTTTTCTGAATCAACGACTTAATTATCTCAGAATTACGAGATACATTTTCATGAAAAAAAAAAAAAAATTGCTCTGTTTTTCTGAATTAATGACTTAAATATCTCAGAATTACGAGATAATTTTACATGAAAAAAAAAAATTGTTCTGTTTTTCTGAATTAATGAGATCCCTCAAAATCCTCCCAGGAGCTCTATTTTTAGCTGGATTGCATGGAAGTAAACATGTCCCGTCTTTCAAGTTTAATCCGGTTTTATTTTA
>JAUCMT010000021.1:7426816-7473317 GCA_032357475.1 Enteromius thamalakanensis
AGTTGTATGTCTCACTCAGCTCGAACAGGCACTGACCTACCAGAAGCTCATGGAGTGGACCACACCAGAAGTCATGCATCAACAAGAAGTTGAAGTATCTCTGCCCAAATTCAAGATGGAGGAAACCTATGACATGAAGAGTCTTCTGCACAGCATGGGAATGGAGGATGTGTTTGATGACGAGAAGGTCAATCTTTCAGGCATGTCGCCCAATAAAGACCTGGTGGTTTCGAAGGTGATTCATAAAGCCTTTGTTGAAGTAAACGAGGAAGGAACCGAAGCGGCTGCAGCCACTGGTGTTGTTGTGACAACAGATTGTCTGAGGTTCCCACAGGTTTTTAACGCAGATCATCCGTTCCTCTTCTTCATCCGACACAATCCAACCAAGAGCATTCTGTTTTACGGACGCTTCAGCTCTCCATGAACCTATCCTGCTGCTTCAGATGCGTCTAGCTAGTTTAGTTGGTGATCAGGTTAGAGTGAGTATAGGGACACTGACAACTACTGCTAACTGATTTTATTATAGTTAAAGAAAATATTTCCATTTTAAGTATTAACATTTTTCTCAACTTGAGAGAAGACTTCACAATGCACATCATAAATGTATTAATAATTGATGTATGAGTAATTGAAGATATTAAATGTGTCCTGGTCACACCTCTTGTTGATTATTCAGTAGCTGGGGATTTGCACAGGTCACAGTTTATTATGATCTCATGTTGACTTTGGAATAAAGATAAATTGGCATAAACAAAAGTCTCCAAACATTTATTTTCTCATAAAACCTGAAAACATGGAAACTACACAGTTATGTTAATTCTAAAGCATCACTTCTATTTTCATCCTACTCTCTATATTCATCAAACTAATCTCCCATATGTTCTTACTCCACACGTGTATTATATGTATGTCCTCAAAAAGTGCAATGTTTTCTGTCTCATATAATATCAATAGCATAAGATATTCAGATACAGCTTTGAAATCACAACAACAGTTACATACATGTTTCAAAATTATAGCTTGAGACACTTTAGTTGCTGCTGAGTATTAGTAGAGATGTGTTGTGGCATACCTTCTAAATTCTATGTCCTTGTGATAATAAATAGACTGTAAGTTCAAGTTAGCAATGCTAGAACTGTGTGCGTGCATAAGGCACTTGCTCTTTGCCCAAAGTTAAGATGGCATTGCACAGTTTCTGATCAGCATGGGATATGAAGTTGCCTTTGACCCTTAGAAGGTGAATCTTTCAGGCGTATCGTCCAGCAATGACCTGGTGCTGTTGAAGGTGTTTGACTATTGAGATGCCCCTTCTAATGAACAGGTTTGACTAGCAATATCCATGAGGACAAATCTTAATATAAAAAGGGTTAGTCCACCCCAAATATTGTCATTAATCACTTAATTTCCGCCCCTTTATATTTTAAGCCCTAAAAAGCATAATTTCTCTTTGGAGCACAATTTAAGACAATGTGGATGAAAACCGGGAGGCTTGTGACGATCCCCAATCTTTTGCAAGGACATCTTGTGGTTTGCAGACTAATAAATGGAATTCTGTAACTTCCAGTGAAAATAATCATAAATCAGAGACACACCGATTACACCAGCCCTACTGTATGATAGTGAATGCGTGTTTGCACTCTATAGTTTCTTCATAAAATCACACCCAGAATAACTCACTCTTCTGACTTAACCTTTTTTTGAAACCAAGTTACTTCATAATCATTCAAGTGCAGAGGCTGCAGGCTGTATGACAATATGAACATTACCACACTTCATTTCAAAATCTAATGGGAAAATATTTAAGAGAAAACACATCACGAAGGCTCATTAATGAATGAAATAATGTGCTAAAATGATAACTCTGTGTGTCATGGTGTATTATTTTTTACATACAGTAAATGCAATTTCAGATATGTTCCGATTCACTCCAGTTAAAAAATTTTGTTTGTCTGGCTCTCCACTGAGCATGATGGGAAATGAAATTATAACACCGTTTAACCCTCACTGAATTACAACATCCAATGTTCTCTGTAAGATGAGAAGGAAAGCCAGTGTTTGTCTTTGTTTACGCAGATCACTGATCTACTGTGAGATGTCGAAACATCCACCCTGACAACACTTTTCCACCCCTCCCTTCATCTACAGCCGCCCACATTCAGCTCTGACAAGCCTTTAGTTTGGTAGGCAGACTGGATCTGGTTTAGGGGCAGGGTTTTTGGGCGAGGCAGCATTTATTAGGATGACACTCAGAAGAAAATTCATTTATCTCCAACACACGGGAAACCCAACAAACGGTAAAGCTTTTAATTCACTTCTCTGTTTGTTTGAAGTACTTTTATATAGTTTATAGTCTAACATAACTAATAAATTAGTATATTTCAGATCTGTATGTGCAAATGGTCCAACTAAAGACTACTCAAAAAATGTTTTGATATTAGAAATCTCATGCCATATGAGACATAAAACATCCATGTTTCTTTGACAAACGTGATATCATTTACATAGGAAATTGCAAGGTTTTTTCTTTTGGGGGGGGGGCACTTTAATTGTTTTGCTGATAATGCATCTCTCTTATTTCTCGCTCAGCTTGTGAACATGGAGCTTTTGTCTGGAGCAAACACACAGTTCTCTCTAAACCTGTTCAAGAAGATCAGTGAAGGAAACCCTTCTGGAAATGTGTTCTACTCTCCGATCAGCATCTCCTCGGCTCTGGCCATGGTGTCCCTCGGGGCTAAAGGAAACACAGCAGTGCAGATGTTTAAGGTGAGATC
Organism: Enteromius thamalakanensis; assembly: GCA_032357475.1. NCBI lineage: Eukaryota > Metazoa > Chordata > Actinopteri > Cypriniformes > Cyprinidae > Enteromius > Enteromius thamalakanensis. Next base: position 7,429,588 of record JAUCMT010000021.1, read on the forward strand.
ACACAATCTGAATTTCTGCACCTACTGTACTTCAACTGAGAGAGCGTGAAGAGAAAGTGAACAGAGGCAGAACAAAATCCAGGAAGTGACACAAGTCTTTTGCACAAAAGATTTTTAAAGGAACAGCTCACCCAGAAATGATCATTCGTTATCATACATGTCCTCACTGTTGATGCTTGTGCTTTATATTCTGAATATGCATTATATTTCCAATCAGTCATTTGTTAAACATTAACTTGTAAGCAGAACATATACAAATGATTTCATAACCTGTAAGTTCATTCTTCTTGTTTGTCAGTGTTTGATTTCTGAGCCTGAGAGCAAAAATCAACAATGAAGGGTTCTGATATATCCTCCATTATAATTTGTAGTGCATTTTAGGGTATTAGAAAATGGATTCACAAAAGATACAATCAGAATAATGAGATTATATTTATTAACCCTCATTGTTTTGTCACACAGATTTCTTTTTAACAAAAATGACTAAAACTTACTGACTTTGCACTCACAGGATATCAAAATTGCTTTTATATATAAATATATATATTATGTTATATTATCACGAAGTCTTGACTTCAATCTATTTATCAACTTGTTTTCTTTCAGCTTGCACAGGTTTTGCATTTCTTTTTGAAAATGATTGTTTATAGTCCTTACTGATCACTGGTCATTTATATAGCATAATGTGAGATTTACAAACCATTTTTAAAATGCCAGCCATTTCTAACTCGAAATACTAAGAATTTCATTCTACATCATAATATTGTCTAGGTCCTGAGTTTTACCAATCCTCCCAAACCTGACGCAGCAACCCCAGCTCCTCATCAACAAGCCCAGAAGCCCCAGATATCCTGTGGGGTCAAGGGTCAGCATGGACTGTCAATGATGCAACAAACCCAGAAGTTTGAGCTACCTCCTGAACTTAAGGTTTATATAAGTATTAACATGAAAACACAAACCTCATGACTTGCAATAAAAGCTGTAGCCTTTCGGGTCATCTCATTAAATTAAATATTGTTGATGCAAATAGAAATGTCCTGCTCAACCAGCACAAATGACTGAGGACCAAATTCATTCCAACTTCAACAAGCTCATGAGTGAACTGAAGAAACCTGGAGCTCCTTATGTGTTGAGTCTCGCCAACCGCCTCTACGGAGAGCAATCCTACCAGTTTGTGGAGGTAAGACTCAAAGCAAATAATTCAAGGTTTGCTCATCAATCAATCAATCACTTTTATTTACATAGCACTTTTAACAATACAGATTGTAACAAAGCAGTGAACATTATCAAACAGGAGAATAGAGTGCTGGTAATGTATAATGACGAGATTAAACTATTTATTTATCAAATGCAGAGACAGTCTCTGTAATCAAAACAACGATAATCACTAGAAATTAGGTGACTAATTAAACAACTAAGCAAGCCAGAGGAGACAGCGGCAAGGAACACAAACCCTATCCAAGAGAGAATAACAAAAAAACCTTAATTGGGTCCAGTTCTCCTTAGGCCAGACACCCAGCACCTAATTTGCATTTTAATATTAGGCACATGTCAGATTGTGCAAAGGACTTGTGCGTGTGTGTTTTTGTTTCGGTGAACTGTCCAAAGCTCATCTAGGTGTTCTGGTCCCTGATGAAGATCATCTCTTTGTGCTGGTACACTGTCTGAACTGGATATGGACTGAGAAACAGAATAAGAGAAAAACGGACTAATATTAGCATAGATGAAATTCTTTTTACGATGTAACGAGACAGAGTGTGCCCGCCTCCCGAACAGTATTAGGTAAATTGTTCCAGAGTTTGGGGGCTAAATAGGAAAGAGATCTGCCACCCGCAATAGTTAGGTATTATCAGATGGCCAGAGTTTTGAGAACACAGCAGATGTGGAGGACTATAATGTGATAAGAGCTCGCTCAAATACTGAGGAGCTAAGCCACTAAGAGCTCCCAAGGGTAACATGTAATGCGTAAAAAGTAACGGCCCTAGTACTGAGCCTTGAGGTACCCCATATTGCACTTGTGATCGATATGATGTCTTCATTCACTGAAACAAACTGATAGTGGTCAGATAAGTATGATTTGAACCATGCTAAGGCACTTTCACTAATGCCAATAGAGTTTTCTAGTCTATAAAAAAGAATTTTGTGGTCAACAGTGTTGAACGCAGCGCTGAGATCCAATAGCCCTAATAAGATACAACCAAGATCAGATGATAGAAGCAGGTCATTTGTAACTCTAATTAATAGAGTATTTTGCATTATTGCATAACTCAATTGTTCCTGTTTGGTCATTAATTAATGACAGAACAGTTTTCTTAAGTGGTAGGCTACTTATTATGACAGTCTTGCAATTTGTAAGCCACTAGGAACGTGTTCATATTAAGGTGATTTATCAACATCAGACACTTCTAGCATTTCTTGGGGCACATTTTTATTAAAACAGAGTTCAAAAAGATATATTGCATGTTTAAAACAAATCTTAAGTTTATAATAAAAATAAACTATTTTGATTCTTTTTATACATTTTGATACTTACATTTTTTAATTTTATTTTTCCATAATCAAAGAAAAAAACTTTTTTAATCAGTTCTCTTGTGCGCAAATATCCTCATGAATATGTACCAGTAGTGTAAGGACTGGTGTGGTGGCATTCTGCTAAAAAGCCCCTCGAGCAGGTGGCCTGAAGTGGTACACCACAGTAATTCCACAGCCCCTGAAATTACGCAGGAGAGGTGAATAATGGCAGCTTCTTGCAGGAGTCCAGATGGGAAGGCACCTCTTGGAGGGAAACGGTACTGTTCCACTACATCAATTTAGAGCCTCTGCCACACTGCCCCGAGGGTCATGAAACGCAAATATTTTCATCAAACCGCCACACAGATTCTCAAGGGAGTTTACACTTCCTCTCAGTTCACCAGTAATGATGCTAAGTTTGCAAGCCAGGCCAATTCTGATCACACGGTGGCACTCAGATCTGTGGTTCTTGCCAGTTTTTTTAAATGCCTTATCAGCACTCTGACCACAAGTGTCTTAGCCTCTGTTTCCAAACAATGATCATGTGCATGGTCATTTGGTGGTGATCTGTGGCTGACCTCTCATTTTATCCTATGGATTTTATCCTTTAACACAGTTACAGAGATAGAATATCAGAACGAGTGTGAACAGACACACAAAGCCTTAGATGTAAAAATAGAACAAGAAATGTAGACAAGCCGAGCGTATGCAAGGTTATGAAACGACTTCCCAAATACAAGTCACCCGTAGTAAACATCTATCTATCTATGAACCTGGAAACCTTCAAACATTGTCCAGCATTCAGTGTTTGGCTTTCAAAATCATGAATTTCTGATTCAATTTAACTTGAATGTTGATTACTACTTATTTACACTAAAATTTGACTTGAATTCTGCATCCTGCCTCATGTCAATTTTATGAAGCAAATTAAAAGGCATTCACAATTAATTTCTGAATGGTGCACCTCCCTGCTTTCTTACAGTATGAGCATTACAGTATGATATTTATAGTCAAAACAGTGTTTTTTGCTCAATAAACTATGTTGTCTTTTTATTGTAACATCTTTAGACTTTTGGTTTGCTTGGTCTAAACCCACGTTTGATTCCACCCTTGCTTTAGAAGAAATGTGAAGAATGTGAGCTCCTCTGCATGTGATTTATTAACAGACAAACAGCAATAACAAACAAATTAGACTTTAATAAAACTGATGGAGAACGCAGAGATGCAAATTACATAGTCACAATAGTTGTTCACTTCTCTTAGGCCAGATTGAATTACTGTTAACGAGTTTATATGAAGCGGAATCCAGACAGCCTTTTCAAAGGAACTCAGGTGTGGTCCACTGGCATTCACCCAAGTTTAAGAAATAATTTGCACATCAATCAAACAAACTGAACTCTGACGTCAGGTTTGCACTACAAACTCTGAGTGCTAGTGGAATTAAAGCAGATGTTACTTTGGCTTTTTTTTTTCATTTCTTTCTGAAGAAAAGCAGCAAGCCAAGAATTGTTTGAATTGCTGAGACATCCTTTGTCTGGTAATCATTTGTCATGAATTTTTAAACATATAAAAGACAGCACGTGGATGTCTGTACAGCCTGAGGATGTGCCCATGTTCACAGAGTTACAGCCACAATTGAGCTGTTGACCTGCAAAGGTTTACAATGTCTCATGGTCAACCATTAATCATGGGTTTACATAAGGGTATAGGGTTACATGGGTTAAACTACCAGGCATACCTGAAAAACCGACACTACGTGTTGCAACGTTTGCCTTTTAAAAACACTTAAATGTCCCCGCTAAGACAGAGCTGGATGCTAGTTCATGCTAATCTTCATCCAGGTCAACTGTCTAAATCCCCAAGTGTTTAAAAACTGCACTTACGTACAGCTGTTTCTCCATTTTATGATCCTGCAATGACGGTAAAGCAAAAGGTTGTCAGTCTAGCCTCATAGTGCTTATCAGGTGGGAGAGATATTATGAGACGGGCCAGTAAAAACAAGTGGTGAAATTGAGCAGCAGGACACTACCTAGAATCCAGAGAGTGGCTACATTATAAAAATATAATTTCTGGAGAAACTGTCCAGATTGTTGTAATCTAATTTAAATGAGCTATAACGTACAACAGCATGGGGATGACAAACTTCTTAGTCTTGCTATGGCAAATTTTATAGCTGGCTAGCTAAAACAGCGAAATCTACATATTAGTCAGTAGTAGGTGTAAGTAAGTAAATAAGTCCTTGTTTGGGACCTTCATCACAAAAGGAAAAATAATATCAAATGTTGGTGTAAAAATGAATCCCTGGGACTTAAAAGGGATTGTATAGCCTCTGATTTCTACACACTTGATTACATGCACGTCTATATAGCCATCTTATGTAAAGTCAGTTCCTTAAACTTCTCTTCCTTTTTCAAGTGTTTTCATTTTATCTTTATCTTTACATCAGATGTGTGGTTTGAGATGCATTCCAGTTCACTACGAGACCCCTCATCAGCAGCTCTAAAGCCTCTAGAAAGCAGAATTTTTTAAGTTAATAACAGGTTTACTAGATATACTAATATGCCATTTTTTTCTAAGGTGTGTGTACATGTTCTACCTGCAGCTCAATTGAGCTTCATGATTGACTAATATTGACTAATGGCTGGAAGTCTTGAGGGTTTTACTAATATATATATATATATATATGCATCAGAACATTTCTGTTTATGACAGATTAAATGGCTGCAAAAAAAAAATTCTTCAAAGCAGAGAATGAAAGTATAATTAATGAGGCAAACTTGAAATGTTGAATGTTCAAATTTCGTCAAATATAAATTAATTTGATTCAGCTATAAAGCAGCTCCACTCTAGAGAATAAGGTTATTATTTAGTGTCAGTGCCATTAAATCAATACTTAATATTAATTTTGGTATCTTTTAAACCTCAACTAGCAAGCCAAAGGCAACAATGACAAGGAATCCGCATTCAATCTGGAAAAAAATGAAGTGAAAAAATATTACAAATTTCCCTAAATCGTCCATAAATTAATCACAGGGTGTTATTGCCTAGATATGATTTTTATAGGAGAGTCTTATCTGTTTGACGTTAGCTTTTATATGCAATCAACTCAAAGTGCTGTAAAAGTGCCTGTTTTCCTCGAGGAGCAAAGTCCCAGATTGTGAGTCAGACAGGAAATTGTTTATATGCACTGATATTCGCTTTGAGCTCAGTCGTCCTCTAGCCATCTCATGCCTGTCTGTTGATTTGTGAGAGCCAAGTCACAGTGCGAAGACTGTGTGGTGTTAGGTTTCTTTCCAGTCCCTGGAGTATGCGAAAAATGAAGCGCACATGCAGCACAAGTTCAGAAGAACATCCAAACAGCCTCAGAGTTGTGTAAACATGAAACACAAAAAAGATGGAAGAAGTATCTGAATGAAGTCTGAATGTGGATTCAAATAAACATCTGTGTAGTGGTCCAGACTTAGTGTCTTTGGATCTCTCTGATGGTTTTTACCACCAAAGTGTTGCAAAAGGCTGCGGCCAGTGCTGTGGCCTTCACATGGTGACTGTATCTTATTGTTCAAGAGGTGAGAGAGAGAGTCTACTCTTTGAGTTACATTTTTTTTTTTGTCTGTTGACAGATGCCTGGGTGTACATACAGACAAAACGTCTTCTGAAGTTCAGAATGTGTCCACCGCTCTTGACTGTGGTTGGTATGTGACTGTGAAGGAGGTATTTTACCTTGTCAGTTACCTGACAAAATAATAATTAGTCATGTCTGAGTTCAACCATAGCTGCCTTTAACTTTAGCTCTGCTCCAAAACATAGTGACCTACCTTGCTGCCTGCCTAATGAAAAATATACAAATATGGAAAAAATTTTCTTGCTCCTTTAAAATAATTTTCCCTAGGTTGTGCTATTTATAACCTCTTAACAACAGTTATATATTTTAGCCAGAACAAACAAGTTTTAAGAGAGTTTTCGCTGTGCATTTTGGGTTTGCCTTTTGCATGAAATATATGTGTAGTGCAGCCTTAGAGCAAAAAAAAAGTTTCGGTTACATACTGTAACCCTCGTTCCCTGATGGAGGGAACGGAGACGTCATGTCGTGACGACAGACTGGGGTTCATACTTGGGAGCCCTGATTTGCTCTGATAGAGAGAAAACGCCAATGAAAATTGGCTAGTGGAATTTGCATGCTAAGCCACTCCTCGCTGAGTGGGTGTGAATAGGGCACCAGGTGCATCCACTTAACAGGTATTTCTGAGGAGCCGAGAGCCAGGTCCATAGGCCCCCAGCGATGGGTCGAGGTTGTGGCAAGGGGACATAACGTCTCTGTTCCCTCCATCAGGGATCGAAGGTTACAGTACATAACTGAGACCTTCCCTGTCTGTCAGTAACTGCGAGTTATGTTGTGTTGACAGACTGGGGTCCATATGGAAAGCGCCACAACCAAGACCCCCGTCACAACCAACAGCACTACAAGAGTTCTGGACAGGCACTAGCGTGCCGACAATTGCTATGCAAGGTCGTAACCTTCCCAACGCCCCAGTGCAAATTCACTTACTATGATACCCGCAGGAACCATTGGGTGGAGGAGCCAAACTGTTCATTCCTGAACTAGAGATATACTCTAGAGAAGGGATTTCGACCTTCAAGAGAACTGCTTTAGATCCACCTTTTTGTTGTTATAGTTTGGCGGAACAAGCGAGTCCGGCGCTACAGAGACCACACCCTGCCCAAAGGGAGGTAATGTTTGGAAATATCAGTATGGACGGGCTCAGGTCTGGGACAGTACACATACGAATTAGGCCTCTGGGTCAGGTTCCTCCCTCAGGGGGAAGGCTTGGAGGATGGTCAACCAGGGTCCGCAAAAGGAGACACAGCCGGAAGAATACAAGTGCTCGCAACCCACGTCTGAGGCAGAATGAAGCAGCAAGCAGGACACCAACCAACGTTTTTGCAACGGAGAGGAAGAGACTGGCACAACCCAGAGGTTTTAATACTGTTCGAAGGTATTTGGTGTCGCCCAGCCCGCAGCTCAACAAATATCTGCCAGAGAGGCTCCGCGTGTCAACGCATGGGAGGACGCTACACCTATAGTGGAGTGAGCTCTCATGCCCAGGGGACATGGCTCGCCTTGGGCCTGGTACACCAAGATGATGGCATCCACTATCCAGTGGGCCAACCTCTGCTTGGAGACAGCCTTCCCCTTCTGCTGACAAAGAGCTGCTCAGAGCTTCGAATTGACTTCAAATCAGCTGAACCGTCTTGGGGTGGAGACGCCACTCCCCGAGAAACTTAAGCTGTCATAAGAGCAGAGCGGACATCGCCTTCCCGAGGGACCACGCTGTGAACTTCGTCACTCGGAGGGCGAAGTCGGTCGCCGTGCGCAACTCCTGCATCAACCCTGGGTTGGAGCCACCCTCGTCTAGCCCTTTTAGCGCCTTTTTAGGACCTGATGGACCGAAGCAGAGCCAAAGCAGCCTGCCCAGCCGCACTGTAGGCTTTGGCAGTGAGAGCTGCCGTGGCTCTACAGGGACCGTACGGGAGGCTGTGACACCTCCAGCCCGATGCTCTCGGCTGCCCGGGCAAGCATGGCTATCTTCTCCGAGTCAGACTCGGTGTTAGCGGCAGCGCCCGAAAACGGCAACCCTACTGAGCCCTCATCCTCGCCAGATGAGAACCCATCCCCTGATGTTGTGATCGACATTCGATCCTCTAACGGTCCGCCGAATGAAATGACTGTGGACGGTCCAGCCAAATCACCAGCGAACTGCATGGGGCAGTCTTTGAGGGAGGTGTGAGAGGCCCATGAGTATGACTTGCCGGGGAAGCTCTCACAACCCTCAAGTCAGCCTTGGCCCTCACGGCAGAGTCACCGCCTGAAGTGGAGAACTCCACACGGGAGGTCAACGTTGACTCACTCGCACCCCCAGAGGAGAGAGAGACGAGACCGCAGGACTGTCAGCGGAATGGACTCGCAATAAGCACATGAACCCTCCAAAAATGCGTCTTCAGCAAGCCGGATCCCCATACACTGAAGACAGCGTTTGTGGCTGTTGTTAGCTGACAGATAGTGACCACACCCAAGAGAACACGGTCGGAATGGCATCTTTAAAAAGGCGACTGCCAACCGTGTCAGAAACTGCTCTTTTTGTGAGAATCGCTGGATTCTCACAGGGACTCCACTGATCGCGTTGTACCGCCACATCGAACAGCTCCCGCTTTCTTTTCTCTCGTTTGTCAGCACTCGAAACAGAAGAAACTGCATGCAGCTCTCGACTCCGAAGCAAAATCTGTTGAGTGGATGCGCCTGCTGCCCTATTTATATCCGCTCAGCGGGGAGTGGCTGAGCATGCAAATTCCACTAGCCAATTTCCATTGGCGTTTTCTGGGCTCAGGGCTCCCAAGTATGAACCCTAGTCTGTCGTCACAACATAACTCATAGTGACTGACAGACAGGGAACGAAAAAATAACTAAAATGCTAATTATATTAGTGTCCGTGCCAACGCTCTGTAACATTATGCTTATTAACAGTGTGTGTTGCAGTTCTATCATCTGCCACTTTAAATGCACAAGTCGGCTACATCAGGAGGGATTCTGATTGGCTATCAATGCTTTTATCATTCATCAACTACAAAATCGCGCTGAAAGTAATTCCGAAGCTAATGTTCTGTTATTGTTATAGTAGCCAAATAGTATGTTAAAACAGGGCTAATGCTTAACAACAAAAGTAGTTACTTTTCATTAAACACAAATTTGGAATTTTTGTGTTTGTCTGCAAAGTAGACATGCAGGCATCTTTATTTAACCCAGAGAAGTAGTTAGGTAATGATTACATGTGAACTTCCCAATTCCAGTCAGGAGAAACAGAAAGGCTATTCTCTCTCATCAGCCTTGCACTCAAGGTCAGTTTCGTGTACGCTTCATACTGACGTCACTGTAGACACTAACATAGCAAACTGCATGTTAATGTGTGTGTGCTTGACCTATTTAACAGCCAGGGTAGCAGGGGATCAAAAAGGTGGCTTATTCACTCTATGAGTCAACATCATAAACTTGGACAGGGGGCTGGAGCGCTTCATTAAAGATAAGTACATTTAAACTGATGTATTGAAAGTAAGTTTTAGACCAACATCAGTTGATAACATCACTTCATATCATGCTTTATGGAATTAGAATGTAAGTTGACAAGTATTATGAATTAAGATATTCACATCTGCACACTATGGAAGTCAATTTCTACCTAAGAAAAAATTTGCAAAAAATTAACTGAAAAAAAAAAGAAATTAAGTGAAAATAAGGTACATAAAATTAAGAAATAATCATTGTTTCATGCATTTTTTATAATGAATTTGTTCAACAATATCTTCTTTTTTATCAACTAGTGCCATGATGTCCTTTTGGGCCTTGAACATGGTAGTTGTGTTGCTCTCTATGCAGGGTCAAAAAGATCTCGGATTTCATCAAAAATATCTTAATTTGTGTTCTGAAGATGAACGAATGACGACATGAGCGTGAGTGATTAATGACAATATTTTCATTTTTGGCTGAACTATACTTTTAATATTGAAAAGGGTTGTGTCTCTGTGACAAAGTTGTAATTGTGAAATGCAAAGTAAGAAACAAAGCTGCAGCTGCAGAAATGTATTTAAAGTTGCAACTGTGAGAAATAGTCTCAGTTTTCAGATACAAAGCCAGAACTGTGAGATGTAAGTGTGAGTTTGTTGTGCTAAATAAATTTTACACTTTATAAAAATTGTCTTATTTTCCATAAACAAAGATGTTTCTGTGAGATGGGCCCACATTTGAAGATTTGTCACACTGTTACATACAAAGCCACTACTACAAGAAGTAATCTCGAGAGAGGTGGAAACAGGCTTCCATAGCAAGCAAACATCACCACATGAATTCTGTTGAGTGAACAGGTTGTGCCATTGTTCTGTGCTGTAGTATTCTGATTCAAGTCCCAGATGGGCCTCTCATTTCCTTTAGTTTAGACCCCTACTGAGTGCGTTGCTCTTAAAGTGCTCTTTGAATTCATTGTTTTGCACTGTGAGCACTGTGTGACACGGCAGATTCATCATGCTCGGCGGTTTATTTCTGTGTCCTTGATTCTATTATGCCAGTGAATCCATCCACTGTAGAGACTTCCCATCCCCTTGAGTCCATATGTTAGAGTTTGTCTCAATCCAAGCATCACTATAGCTCTACTGGAATCCAGCCCATCTTGGAGGAAACTAAATCAAGCAGGCCGATAGTCTTATCAGGCCAGTAAACTCGTAGCCTCCACACCCCTCCGAATTTGTGTTTATGGTTGTGATGTGCTGTAACTTTTCTTATGACTCACTGAACTATATTGTGTTGGCTTTCCCTCGGTTGCTCTCAGATAACGCTTAAGACAATACAACTACCGCAGAGGCAGAACACATGGGGTTATGAGTATAGGACTGTTTGCTCAAGGAAGGAAGTGTTCACTTAGCGCTTTTTAGACTCCAGCACTTGAGGAAGAGGAGGAGGAGGGTGGGACTTCCTTGCCTTGTGCATGGAGGCACTGAAACTTGCACCAAGCACACATTTCTGACAACAAAACAGGAAAGGCACAGACCAGTTGGTTTGTTTGTCACAGGTGTTTAGTTGCTGAAGATAAGCCTGAGCCAAAGTGGAGCCGGTCCTCGATCCTTCAATGCAACAATCCGGTTCCTTAAAATTTCAGACTAAGGGCTCTTGTATTAAAAACAGCCACACCCAAAAGAGACTGATAAACATTTTTTTTTTACCATGACCGTACCTCATTTTACGTGTGTATGTGTGTGTGTGTGTTTATAGATAGATAGATATGGACACACACAATGTGTACCAGTATACTGATTCATAAAATAATGTATAACTATAAAATGTATTAATAATTATTGATTATTATATATAGATTTTCAATTTTGAATCTCTCTCTCTCTCATACACACACACACACACACAAACTTATAGGGTTTGTAATGTATGGCCTCCTATAAGCATGTGTTAAATCATTGTATGGTGAACATGTTTCTAAATTTCTGGATCCAGTGTGCATTATGGTAGTGGGGGTTGGGTTATATTACTATTGATTAATTGTGATAATTAAACAATTAATTGTGATAAATCACAGACAAAATAAAGGTTTTTGTGTACATAATATATGTGTGTGAACTGTGCATATTTATTATGCATGTATAAAGACACACACTTACAGTATAAAAAATATTTGCATGGATTTACATGTGTATATATATATATATATATATATATATATATACGTACATACGTACACAAAAACTTTCATTTTGGATGTGATTAATCTTTGCCCAGCACTATATTATTACGTTCATTTTATTTAAAAAAATGTTTCAATAGTAGTAATTTAATAATACAATATAATCGATGAGAACATGGAGTACATTAAATCCTGATAATTTTAGCTTTTGCAATGGCTGTCAAAGAACATAACTCACTGTGACTTTGAGTTTGACAAAGTGTATGCATGCATATCTGAAAAACGGCCCTGTGCCTGAAGCCTACTCCACATAAATCACAAAAGAGGGGTGTAGTGGAAAATATCCAAGAGGAATAGCTCTGCTCCCAGGAGTCCCTAATCAGCGCACAGAGTGGTTTCCTGCTTTTGTGAGATGTGGTTCATTAATGGCTGACAACCTTTCTTCTGCACATGCACACTGACACGCAAAGGACCCCCACTACTCTCTCACACGCGTACAGTGGATCCAGATACCTTCAAATATAGCTTCGCATATAATCGGCTGACCGTTTATCAACCTTATCATACATATGCTTGTGAGAGGCCGTACATTACGAACCCTCTAAGTTAAACAGGGCTGTCTAAGAAGTTCTTAGTATGTAAATATTTGCAAAGCACCTTATCTTCACGAGCACAGCCTTAACACTGATACACATGTCTGCCTGTGTTTTCCTAATTGCATTTCTTACGATAAGTACTGAGACTTTAAACTGCAGAAGAGTCTTTAGGGTGCTTTTATATGATACCCGACACATCTGTATAAACCAATAGCTAATTCCATTAAAGATTCCACTACTGGACATTGTTGCATTTCTAAAAAGGAGGCTCTATAAGTTACCTCCACACCCCCTTCATACTTCAGTTTCTGCCATTCAAACAAAGCAAGCTACGGGACATTCTGTCAGGAGAGGAGGCCAAACGCCAGGACATTGAAGTAGCTATTTTTCTCAGAAAGAAAAGCAGGAGGGCGGGAAAACGGACTAGAATAGACAATAATTTACAGGACACTGCATGAAAAAGGCCTGTCCGGAGCAGTAGGCAAGTCTTATTTCCACTGTGGAATAAAAACCCCTTAAAACAGCCAGAACTTGTTCAAAAATGCCTTTATTAGAAGTTCTATGGGAAAAAAAATTATATATATATATATATATAAAAAAACAACATACAGTACAAGTTTACTCTGCACACTTTGTATACATACTCCAACTCCAGCTGACGTTTATTACATTCAGTGTTGCTTTAATTCATCTAAAAAGGTAAATTAATAGTTATTAACCAACTACAAAACTTAATATCCCCAGTCAGCATGTCTAGAAAAGCACAGATGAAAGGCAGAGTTTCTTTCATTAGGAATGGTGCGTTCAAATGTTCTAAAAGTAGAAAAATAAACAATGAAATAGTATCTCAGTCACCATAAAAAAAGGCATCTTGATCTATGAGCTACATTCAAAGTGATTGGCTTTAGATATACACCAAAGCAACTGCTTTATTAGGTTACACTATGTGGGATCTTCAACCCCAGCAGGCACATATTAGCTAGTTATTAACCTCTAGATAGGCGAGTGCTACATTCTTCGGCACTAAACTGCAATCGTCACGCAACTGTGTGCAAATGGACACTTTTTTTGGTTGTCGTTATCTTGGTAAAGAAGAAAAAGAAACAGCCATACTCGTAGGTGTGAAGTCAGTTAGTTCTTTAGGGCCATAAAGACCTCATAAGACAAGCTACATTCTACAAATGCCCATAGATCCTCCGACGCTTTCCTCCCTCCTGCACAAGAAATCACAGCGTGACCTCATCAGGCGCTCCCATTTTTTAATATATACACACACACAGTAAACAAAATTGAAATAAATAGCATACAGTCTTAAATTATTTACCTATTTACAGTAAAATAAACGAGTTAACAAAAATATATTATTGTGAGACAAACCAAACGGTTTCCAGGTTAATATTGGCGATCACAATTTAAACAGGAATATAAGTGTATTGCTTTAGATTTGATAAATACCATATGGACTCAATTTATCCTTGAAGGCTATACTTTCACATGACAATAAATAAGTTAAATAGATTTCAAAGCATGAGGCAAAATGCAATGATACCACACAAAAAAATCTGCAGTGACATTCCATGACCAGCTTATGAGTCCCAGTTCTTGTGCTCTCGCACCATTTCCAAACTTAAGGAATGTTTTCCCAAGATGGTTACTTCTACATACGCCTTTTTCTAGACTGTTGAAGCCATCATCTTGGTGAGGAAAAATAAGAAAGAAGAAATATAATCAGATCTCAATCATGAGACAAACACTTAGAGATAACCAACGGATGAGACTGATATTTGATCTGAAACTCATGTTGGCACTACTTGGATAAAAGGCTAGCAAGTCAATCGTCTGAAATCGACAGCCTGCTGAAGATTGGCAAACGTCTATTTGCGTCCATACTGGGTGACTCCGAGCCACTGATTGTGCCGGAGGAAGAGCAAGAGCCGCTTAGGTACCCTTCGGGGTCCGAGAGGGAATCCTGTGGGCTTGGTGGAGAATCGAACACTGGAGACTCAGAGAGTGGATGCATGGAGGGCAAGTGGCTCATTTTGAAAGGTGGCGATGGGGGGCAAGCATTGGTCTGGATGTTACTGTACAAGCCACCGCTGCTCTGATGGGTAAAAGCACTATGGGTCTGATGGATGATGGGGGCAAGAAAAGCCTTAAGATCCTGATCGGGGAACGTGAAGGCATTCAGACAGGGTGAACTGGGAGTGAGTGTGCAGGGGAGCGGCGGAGGCGTGCGTGATGTTGGGTTGTCAATCAAAGCGGACTCGTTGCTGCAGGAGCTGGAGAAGCCAGAGAAGCTCAGGCTGTGGTGCAGCTTTGGTCTTTCCCTCTGTCTCAGGAACGGGTTTGATGATTCTTTCTCTTCCAGGACACCAATCTCCCTGCTGAGCCTCGGCTGAGCGTTACTCGTAGCAGCTCTGCGCTCATCTGCGTTGTGAATGAAGTGGCAGCGAGGGCCGTATGGGCAGAAACCAATAGTGTGGAATGTGCGACACGGCTCAGTCTTGTACTTGGGGTGGCGGGACAGGTTTCTCAGTTCGTGATAGCCGTGAGCGAACTGACACTTTTCCCCGTACTTGCACGAACCGTTTTCCTCAAAAGGCCTGCAAAGTTCGGTTTTGTAGCGGGTCGAGTTGATCTGAGAGCCAGGCTTTTGTTGAAGGATTTCCTGAAGTTGCTGACTGCGTTCCCCCGTGTCACTGAAAGCACGGTCTCTGTACTTGTTTTCTTTATTCATGACGGCAGGTGTCGAGCTTTCGAAACCGATCTGGAGCCTGTTGCTCATGTTGAAGTCCATGTGGTTTGTTGAGTTACTCCTGAAATAACCAAAAGACCTGTTGCTGTTGGTGTTGGAAGCAGCAAATGGGACCCCGACATTCCTCTTTTCCAGCATATTGTGGAGATAGATTGCGTTTGAATTTGGGACTTTTTCCTGAAAGAAAACAAACAGACTTCCTAAGCATGGATGTCAAATAGGTTATGAAGAAAATCCATTTGTTTAACCAACAATTAGCAATAAAACACAGGAATGAAAACACTACTTTACATGACCATCATGCTCCTGAGGTAGCATAAGCTATAGGCAAGAATAAAAAATATTATATAGATATGTAATAAGTTAAGTGACAATCAAATTAGCATTGTTAATAATGGAAATGCTGTATGCGTTTTAAATGTGTAGTAATTTAAAAATAAATATGACAAAACAGATCCCACGCATGTCTTGTTCGGTTTTATTTGCTCTCTGGGGTTAAAATTGGTATGTTATCCTATATAAGAGATTTAAAAAATTAAAGTGTTATGTGGCATGTTGTCTTGAACATGTAATTTAATCACAAATTAATTCACCTAAAAACGATGATGTTAAAGCTTATATCTCTGCTGTAGTACGTTTGCCTCAACATCCCTTTTGTACACGACAATTTGAGTCGAAAACAGCTTTCATTTGTAGCATGTGTATATGTGGATGTTATATCAAAGATTGTGACACATAACGCAAAAACTCCGTTCAAACAACCTCAAGTTCAAACAAAACGAGTTACAAGACTCCCCGTCTCCCAACAACGCGTTATTATGAGCTCGAGTAAACACAGAGCTCTCATGTTACAAGTTTGCCAGCGCGGATAAATTGAGGAAACAAACAAAGATAAACAAGATACGAAGATAAGCTAAAAAGGAAATAAGTGAATAAGTCAAATATAAACTCTTACCCTGTCGAAATCATATATGGAAGACAGCACCGAAGCAGACATTTTTAATAGTGAGTTCCAGCTCAGGGGGAAAAAGTTTTCGGACCGAGAAGGATCCTAGTGTGCTCAGAGAAATCCACGGCTGAACGGGGTTTGCCTCTTCAAACAAAGTTAGACAGGCGCTGGAGTTCTTTGGAGCTGAGCCGCGCAGGTTTTGGGGAGTGTCGTACATGGGCAAAGTTTGCACATGTGTATAAATGCGTTGCAGCTGTTAAAGGGCGGAGCTCCACAAAGTTTCAACCTGACGCCCCGGAGCCCCTGAAGCCCCGCCCTTCCCTTAACGTGATTACGGTACCCTCCCCTGCAGACTCCAGCAGCCCATTGCGCACTGCCTGCCTCGGGACAATCAACACTACATAAATTCAACTCAGGTGCTTGAAATCCGATTCTCTTCTCCAACGAGTTCACCTCAGACAGTATATAAAACCGCATTCTGACTTTTAAGGCTGATTTTTAAACAGTATTCTCATCTACTTCCGTAATGCTCCACTGACGGCGTATTGTTGTGTACAGTTAGTTCAAAGCCTAATACAGGCCTAGTGTTTCTGTAGGACCTCAGTCCTGCACATTTTGGAGTGTTGACACATGCATTTCAGATCTTGTAGCCTCTATAGTGCCCCCTGTGTTGAAATGTAATTTTACATTACGATGTTTTTTTTTTAAATGATAGATTATTGTTTGTTTTTTTTATGTGGATTTTTTTTACTAGCTTAAGAAATGAATAAATATAAAATGAATACAGTATTAGAATTTTTCATTTTGTGATTCTGAAAAGGCTCGTTCTCTCTATTTATGTGATCACAAATCAGTAAAAACAATAATATAATAATAGACTTACAATTTAAAATAGCTGATTTCTATTTTAATTAGTGCTGTCAAGCAATTAATTGCGTCCAAAAATGTGTGTACATAATATATGTGTGTACTGTGTATATATAAATATAAATATGTGTGAATATATATATATAAATACACACAGGGTAAATATGTTTTTGTGTACACACACGCACATATATACTTATGAATTTATATATATACTCTGTGTGTGTGTACACAGTACACATATATATTTTGAATGTGATTAATCGTTTGAGAACACAATTTTTATATATATTTATATATATATTATTTATTACTGTAATGATAAAGCTAGCTAGTTATTACTCCAGTCTTCAGTGTAACATGATTCTTCAGAAATCATTCTAATATGCAGATTTTCTATTCAAGAAACATTTCTTATTATTATAGTGTGTTTGTGCAAACTGGCCAGCTGGTCAGATGCTTGCGTAATAATTTCATTGAGTGAAAACATTATTCGTTTCCACACTGAACTCATTGACTCATGGAAAGAAGAGCTGCCTAGTACAAGCCGTGTTTGTGGGATCCGTTCAGCAGCTATTTAAGTTCAGTCCATGTGAAATTCCCATCACTTTAAATTGGCAGTTTCTCTTAGCAGTCCTCACCACACTGGCATCCCAAATGTAAGATGATTAGACCCATACATTATGTAATATCTTACACGAGTTACAGGGCCATCTCGTTTTGCGTAATTCAACTTGTGTATATAAACTAAAGATTAACTGCTCATAGTGGATAGGAAAGTGGAAGAGCACTAATCATAGCAGATGCAGTTCCTGGCTACAAACCTTCAATTTAGAGCTCTAAATTACACTCAAAGTGCAAGCCTTAGATCTGCCGTGGTCCATGATGGACAACTGAATCAACCCACCGAAAAAAATTAAAAGAGGAAGAAACCTGTCAAACAAAACTCTGTCCACAGAAACCTCTCATCCATTACACTGACTCCAGTCCTCGCTGAGCTGCTCCGATCATTCCAAAACATTACATCATTGCACAGAGAGGGAACATCGCTACTATGGCCAGAGCGGCTGCCAAGGCGTCTGCTCAGGACTGTACACTGGCTCCTTTGTGATGTCCACAATGTGTGTCCAAGGCAACCACTAGGTAGAGAGGACGGCCCATAAGGGAACGCTTCTCGTCTTCTTCTCGACAACACATGGTAATGTTGAACATTCTTTCTCTGTCTGTACCGTTTTCACACACTGACTGTTTAAAGATGCTGCTGCCGAAGTCTGCTGGAGGTCCGTATCATATTCTTTGCTGAATACGGACCATTGATGTCTAATGAAAGCAGTGTCAGGTTTGAACCCTTGTTTTCGCCCCAGGATCTTCCCTACAGGCCGTAGAGCATCCAGAAGCCATGTTTGAGGTCTGCTCTGCTTGTTTATGTACGGTTACACCCAGAGCTGAATTTAACCCCAGCTTCCATCTGCTGCAGCACCCAGGGCCTGACGGAGATGAGACCGGTTTGGGTCGGTCTATGCCGCTCGCTTACTACTAAGCTCAGCTTGCTCCTATGTGTTATTATCGTCAGAGGCGTCTCCTCTGTGGCAATATTCTTTTTTAGACTTGCTTACGTTGACCTTAAGGTTCATTTAAGGCACTTTGTAGCCAGATTTCTTGTGAATTTTATAGTAAATATGAAAATGTTTAAATCATGAATCATGAAATATTTGAAAATAATCTTGTAAAAAAAAAACAAATTTTCCTCTAATTTTCATTTTCATTTAATTCTCATTTTGTTTAATTAGCATTTTATGCAATTGTTGTTGTTTTTTTGACAGATTTCATGAGAAGGATTTTAAATAATATTTAATAAAGAATAATAAAAAGTAAAAAAAAACATTTACTAAATTATTTTCGACTGTCATTTTTAGTAGTTTCATTTTAAGTTTTCTACTAGCATTTGATTGAATTTAGTTAACATTTTATGTCTAGTTAGTGGCAAATATAAAAATATTGAAATAATAAACAGCTAAATAATTAACGGAAGGAAAAAAAGGAATAAAACACAGGAAAAATGTGCTCATTTTTAATATCATTTTACTTTGTAAGACCATTTTATATAAGCATTTTATAAATATATTTACTTTTAGCCATATTTCATGTTAATTTTATGATGAGTTTTAAATAATAAATGAGAAAATATTCAATGCATCATAACAAAAATATGTTTTTGCAAATTTAATTTTGACTTTGACAGACTTCTTTTTTTTCTCCTTTGTTTTTGCAAGATTTCTTGTAATTTTATGGTAAATATTTTAAAAAATAATAATTAAAATTAATGTTAAAAAGGTCAAAAAACGTTTTTTTCCCAATTACTTTTATTTTTTTTATCAGCATTTTATAAATTTGATTCTAATATACTTATGCATCCAAGCTTGTTTTCAGATGATATTTTAGGAGTCACACTAAACTGGTGCTTTTTCTCCCTCCTCGTCATGCCACAGAGCTGGTATTCTGGGCTTCAGTGTGCCCTATTGGCCTAGCCACAGCCCGGCAGTCTTTCATTACACTAGCCGAAGGAGGTGCCCTGGACATCCCCATCGAAGACACCATCACCACACCCCAAAGCATGCCCAGCTCCGAGCTGTTCCCTGGATACATCAACAAGAGAGATGAGAAAACACACGCTCTGTTTGCACATCATTTAACTGGCAATCAAGGTAACCACTTCTAAATCTAAAAGCTTGAGGGCTGTCCTTGTTGTAGCATGATTTAATGATATTGTGGTGACATTATAAAATCACCATTTTGTTGTGATTAATTGTGAGGTTTAAATAGAAAACAATAATAACATGCAGGTATTTAATTACCTTTATTAGCATTCATAAAATCTGAATCGTTATTTCAGCCTGACCTGTCCTAGTTGGGCTTGTGATGGTTTGCTTATTCATTCAGGGTGTTTTCCCGCCTGTATCAGACCTTGCTCAGGCATCCCTTCATCTCTACATGGAACAAGCGGTTTGGAGAAGGGACGGGTGGATGTCATGGCTGGAACTACACCACCCCCTGCTGATCAAATAAAACTCAGGCAGTTCCTTCCACATTCTATGAAGGTATGTGCTTCATTAAAAATGAGTGATAACAGTGAAGTCTGTATTTGTTAATTGTTTTACCAAAATAAAAGGGATCATAAGTGCATGCATGTTCAGAAAAGTCCTTCAGGTTTTGTTTTTCAATTTTAGTGCGTTTGAATTCTTTCCAGCAATGACTGTCTGATTTAAAGATTTCATTTTTCACACTAAGTACAAATGAGGGACTCATATGCAACTATTACAGAAGCTTCAAACGCTGACTGATGCTTCAGATGAAACTGCAATGCATTAAGAGCCAGGGGATGAAAACTTTTGAACAGAATGCCCAAATATCAGAAGCTATAAAAAACACTTACGTTTCACATGTAACCTTGATTTATCTAATAATGTTTCTTTCTAAAGCATCAATAAGCGTTTGAACCTTTGGGAATATTTGCATAGGAGTCCCTCAGTTGTCCTCGGTGTGGAAAACTGAATCTCAATAGTGATTGTTGGAAAAGGTTCAAATAATAAAATGATAAAATAGTAATAAAATAAAATGCTGAAAACCAAAGAATTTGCGGGACCTGAAGGACTTTTTTGAAGAACAGCGGTCTTTTTAACGGTTCAGGACAAAACAAGGGACTTGTGATATTAATTAACAAATAAATACAAATTAAATAAAAGAACAAATATATAAAAATCGGATTAAAAAACACAGCTATGTATTTATGAATAAACTATTATTTTCTCCTGTGAACTATACAATATGTAAACATATTTTATGTGAAATATCTTAAAAGGTCACTACTTAATAAACAATAGCATGAATTTTGTATTAATCTCTCATATTTTGGTAAGATAATTAACATTTTGCAGATTCTGCAAAGTGAATTTAAACCTTTACCTTGTGTAAACTGTACATGATTAATTTAATGAGTGAGACTATACCAGCTCTTAATTAGCTGTATTAGCCACTTTGTGGTATTGTAATGTAATAATAACATTAAAGAGGTCATGTCTCTCTGCAGCTACAAGTTGACACTTTAACTGTTGGTGTGTCAATTTAATGCTAATGTTACTGGTAGATTCTTATCTTCTTTAATCAAATCATTACATCTTTGATTCTGATTTATCTGCATGTAAATACTGTACAGTTCACTAGAGGGCAGTATGGCCATATTTTACCTCAAAATGACTATATTTGTGATGGCCACATATCAGTCTTTACAGTACAGGGAAACATCAAAAATGTACTTATGAGAACATTTCCTGTGGTCTTTAATATTCGAAACATAAGTCTTATGATTTCCTCTGCTTTAGTGACAACTGGAGCTGCAGGAAGCCCACAAACCTGATGTTGGGCATGAATTTTTTTTTTTAAGCTTTTTATAATGACATACCGAACCGAACTATTTTAAAAATATAGTACAGCACAAGAAAAGCAAAATTAAACTAGAAATAAATTAAAATAAATTACAAAAACAAAAAAAGGTGAAGTGGGCTAATGTGGATTGGTGAAATACAACAGGAAGTGTTTTACATAAATAGATTACAGAGGCTTGAGGAAATCCAGGAAAGGGTTTCCATACAGCTTGGAATCCACAGTGCTGTTTGGGCTTCATTAAACATATACCTTCTAATCATATAACATGAAACAACTCAGATAACCAGGTTTTAAAAAAGAGGGCATCTGGAGATTGCGAGTTTAAGATGTTTGGCATGATTAATAATAATAATAATAATGAATAATTCAGTGAAAATGTTGTCATTCTGACATGGTCAAGGTCCCATAATTGTTTTTTAAATTCGATGCGCAGAATCTGAAATATTTATTACATAAACAGAAATACAATAATTTTTAATAATATTAATATTTAATAATTTTGTAATTTTAACTGTTTTACATATTTAGAAATCCTAAAACACTATTAAAAATACAAATAGTACGGAATTAGCAATATTTGTTAAATAGATTTTATTTATTTATTGTTATTTGCAAAATAATATAATAAATATGTTTTTAAATAAATAAATGTTCAAATCCTAAAAATGTTTTACCTTGAATCTGAAATATTTATTTACTTAATAAAAGAATAATGATACTATTGGATTGTACAATAAGAATGGTAATATTAATAATAATAATCGTTTTATTTGCTTTAATATTCAAAAATATTACTGCTTACAATCTGAAATATTACATAAATAAAAGCAATAATGACAATGTAAGATTGTATAATGTAATTAATAATAAAATATTTTATTTTAATAATGATAAATTAATAATAATATTGATTAATGTAATTTACAATAATAATAATGGTATAATGATACTCCCCCTCACCCCCCTTTTTCTTTTTTTTTTGTGGAAATACATACATTTTTAATTACCAGGTTTAAAATAGAAATCTCAAATTCCAAATGGTCTCATAATTTTGCACTGATCAGTGTTTATTGGTCATGGGCAACAGCTGAAAAATATCTCACAATATAAGCAGTTTAATAGAGTATAAAAGCAAAGCACAACATGTTCACACAACTGCTTACCCTGGCCTTATTTGTGCCTTAAAAGCAGTGACTATTTGCTGACTATTCGGCACATGAAAGTTTGATTCGGTGCATTAATGCTGCTGAGTGGATTAATGTGCAGAGTGCAGGAGCTGGTAACGGACACTGGAAGTGAAAAGCTGTCTCATGCTTGATTGGACCTCACCTCCTCATAAACTCACGCAACCTGGCAGAGTGAACTCTGACCCCCGTCTGCGCCTAAGCTGTAGTGACATGGTCAAGGTGATATGGCAGAGTGGAGCTGACTGAAAGAAAGGCTGTGCGCTGGTCTGTAGCCCAACATGGTCACATTAAGAGTCCACCAGTAAATAATTGAGACCGAGCAGTCGGAACAATGCAAACATGTTGTTATTAGGGTTTCACTTCAATATTCATAGCTGTGCGAGGGGATGGGGGGGAATGGGTGGGGGGGTCGGAAAGTATGGATGCGTTTATGCGTGCTTGGTCTGTTTTTGTGTGTTGGACTTGTTGGTCTGGCACCTCGTTACAGTGCCAGACCATTTTATTTACTGGCAGTGACACCTAACCCAGTGTAAAGAAATAGTCCAGGTTCAATGCAAGTTAACTAACATAATTTGCGGTATAATGCTGATTACCACAAAATAAATCATTTTGACTTGCTTCTCATGAAAATACAACTTGCATAAAATGTTTGTATTTATATAATTTTACAATCATTATGTCATTATGTTGTCACTGTGATGAAGTAGTACAATTCGATTTATAGCTTAATATATTAATAAGCATTTTTTTTTTCACCTTTAGGGTTATTCTGAAATTTTTAATTGGATTAATTTGTACTCACTCTCAGGTCTCCCAAGATGTAGATGAGTTTGTTTGATCATCTGAACAGATTTGGAGAAATTTAGCGTTACATCACTTGTTCACCAGTGGATTCTCTGCAGTAAATGGGTGCCGTCAGAACGAGAGTTCAAATAGCTAAGAAAAACATCACAATAATTCACAGGTAATCCACACAACTCTAGTTCGCAGTTTGCATCCTGTAAATTGAAAATCTGTGTGTTTGTAATGAATTCATCATTACCATTTTAACTGTAAACTGTCATCTCTGGCCAAAATACTATGATGCTTGTTTCAGTTAAAAAGAAATAAATGAGCAAACTCTTAAAATATTAATAAATAAATAGACAGAAATACAGTAATATTTATTATTAATAATATTTAATAATGTATTCATTTTATTTGTTTTACATTTTTAGAAATTCTATAACACTATTAAAACACTGTTACCTACAACATTTTTATTTACAAAATATTAATTATTTAATTAAATATTAATTATTTATCTATTGTTATTTGCAAAATATATGTGATTTTAAATAAATGTCAAAATCCTATTTTTTTTTTTTTACCTTGAATCTAATATTTATATAATTAATAAAAGAATAAAAATACAATTTAATAGTACAGTATTAATAGTAAAAAATAAAAAAATATATTTCTGTTATTACCTTGAAATCTAAAATATTACATAACTAAAAGTAACAATAATAAAAATTGTAAGAGTGTATAATGTAATTATAATACAAATATTTTATAGTGGTAAAATAATAATAGTAATACATTTAATGTACAATAATAATAATAATAATAATAATAATGGTATGTCTCTCTTTTTTTTTTTTTTTAATAATTCAAAAGTCCATCCCCTGTTAAACTATCAAAATCCACCAACATATTTGTTTAGGACTGTTTTCTCTTGTAAACTTCATCTGTGCATATTTCTCTCCTGATTCAGTCAAAATGACGTTTTCAGTAACAATAACAAATAAATGAATGATCTTGTAATGGTTTGATTATGTTCTCATTCTGACGGCACCCATTCACTACAGAGGATCCAATGGTAAGCAAGTGATGTAATGGTGAATTTATCAAAATCTGTTTTAGCAAAGAAACAAACTCATCTACATCTTGGATGGCCTGAGGGTAAGTACAATTTATACCAATTTTCATTTTTGGGTGAACTATTCCTTTAACATTTGCATGATTTGTTTGTTTATTTTTTTAAATAAAAGGAGATAAAGGTGAACATTATTTCTTATGGTTATCAACATTACCCCACAAACTTGTTTTGTACCCAAAATGTTAAATCAACTGAGATTGTGTTAAAAATGATATATATATAAAACATACTCATCATCTGATACACAAAATACCTTTTCCTTCTTATCATGCCCTTTTGCCATGTTCTAAATATAAGCAGAGTAACAGTAACACATTCTTCAGCTAAGCAGTTGCCAAGCTGCTTATGTGGAACACTACAAAACCATATACAATGTGTTATTTAAGTTAAATATCATGAAAAGAATAATCTTTCCCAGATAAAGATCCAGTACATCTCAAATATAGATTAGGGAGTGTTTTTTATGATGAAACTAGAGATATATCCAGTGCTCTGGATTCATCCCATCTTAACAGCTTTCGGAACAAGCCGTTTGCCCCCCACCCCTTACGTGTAACATCCAGATCCCTTCATTTTTTCCTAAGCGTAAGTCTCAATCAAACTTGCTCTGTGCCTTATTTTTTTAATACAGAGTCTCGGCAGATTAATCTGGTTTCTGAACTGAGCATCAGCAGCTGCTCCTTATCCTTATCATCGCTGTAACGACCGGCCAACCGTCGCCTCCCACAGAATCCTGCAGGGACCTGAATTAATACTCGGTATAATTCCACACAATCCCAAGAAAAAAATCTCCCCCTGCTGCCAGGCCACTTGACTCGTGTGCTCCAGCAGGCTCTGGATGGCACCAGCAATCTCTGTAATCGGTCACTAAGCCCCCTGCGCTGCTCAGTTCAGCTGCTTCCTCACAGCATTTCAAAAAAGAGCAGAGCTGGGGTGCATTGTGTGTCAAACATGTATGTTTATCCTGTCCACTAATTAAAATGGGGATGCTTAACATGGCTTTCCGTATGTGGATACACAAAAACACATGCAAACAAACACGCACATGCAGCATGTCCACCGCGTATTAAATCAATTGTAACTTAAGACACCATGTCTCAAAAATTAATTTATCTATTAAAAAAAAAGAACAATATCTGCTAAGTTAAAGACAATAATTACTGTTAGATTTTTGAATGAACAGAAATGTTTGTATTTCTATCATTTGAAATTAATATTTATTATACATCATTATTATATCGTTATTTTATTTTTGAAATGTTTTGCTAGTACTTTCTTTAAACGAGGCCGCCTGGATTGATATTTTGGCAATGCAAGTAAATTTGAACACTTTTCTGTGGGTTACCAGCTCAAGTGAGTTTTGGGGCTACTGTGTATTATCCCTTATCTAAATGATATTTGTACACTTATAACATGCATAATCCTTATAGGTACCATAAACAAAATGAAGACAAAATTACTTGCTGGATGCACAAGATGATTATTTTTCTATACCAAACAATAACACCAGAGAAAGATTAAAAAACATCACTATATTATTTGCATTTATATTGATTAAAAATCACCCTTTTACAGAAAACATTCTGCTGTGTGCCAGACAGTCTTATAATACTCTGTAATATCAAGTGCGAATAGAGATAAAAGGGTAAAACAATACTTATTTCTGAAATTGATTACATATAAATGTGTTATTTTCACTGACATAATCTATTCTGCCTTCAAAACTGACCAGGATGAAGGCATCTTAGACACCAAGATATTATTCAAACATTGGATTTGTACGGGCCATGATTTGATGGTATATGCAATATTTCTTATACTTTTTGGCCCTGATTTTTGTTAGATATGGACTTTAGTAGTCTTCAGTAGTCATTATTATGCATCACAACTAGCCTATATAAAACATTGTTTGGATATAAAATTAAGATATTTCATTCCAGTTATAAACAAATAATAGAAAAAGTAATAGCAGCTCATTACAAGGGACTTTATCTACTAATTTATGGACATTTCATTTTAAAACTCAAAATACTGGTAAAACACCTGTAAAAGTACAGTATACAAAATCTTACAGACCTTTTTAGAGTGTAGTTCCCATCAGTGTATATGTGCATTATATAACGTTATACATGCGAGGGCAAACTGGCTATATATCTGACCTAAATGTATGTCTCCTGGTCAGAAGGAAGTGAAAATGAGAGTGTGGCTTTGTGTCTCGTCTCCGCTGCGACATAATCAGAGCCCCAGATTTATGAGCAACCAGATCCCTCCTGAGGCTTAGCGCTGTAAACAACTTGGATCAGGCCACAGATTTAAGAACATGTACCACTTGCACTTGGTCCTTTTGGTCAAAGAAGATTAGACATGACAATTTTTAATTTGTTTCTGAATCCGTTTTATAAGACGATAATGCCGCCAGTGTCTTTTTATAGCAGAGGGTCTGATATTCTCAGAAGCAGAAGCCAAATCAGGGTTTGAGCAATCAGAGATGAGAACCAAAAGAGATGAGGATCATGGGAATCGCTGGCACTTTACAAATTAAACTGGTGCAAATTAAGAATCCTGCAACGATGCTGTTGTTGCTCAAATTAAACTTTAAATCTGTACCACATGTAAATAAAAGCATCACACTGGTTTAAGGCACAACCACAAAGTGTGTGTGTGTGTGTGTGCATCTGTGTGTGTGTACTGTATATATATATAATATATATAGTTTGAATTAAAACTGTTTAAAAACATTTAACATATACAATAACATATATATAATGTACATTCAAGCATTTCTAAACCCTCACTTCAAAATTCTGACATGAATTGCACTACAAATGCAAGAACAGAGAGCATGATCTGCAGAAGTGTGAGGCTGTCCTGAGACGCCCATGATAGCTTATCGTGTAAACTTGAATCTCTGTTCCATGCAGAAAAAATTATTCAGGCCTGGCATGTATTTAAACATAGCAAATCTCTCAGGGACCTTTCCCAGCTTTGTCCTCTGTCTCATAAACATTTTCTTATCCTCCATGAGCAGGAGCTGACATCTGATGAGTTTTTCATTAATAAGACTGGACTTAATCGCGCTATAAACAGGAATAACACAAAATGACAATGACAATAATAATCATATTTCTGCAAGGATAAGGCAAGGAGAATAATCTTGGCGTGACACGACTGTAATCCCAGCTCTTGCACATTGTCTGTGACGATCTAAAGCCCACACATGCACACAAAACCACCTAAATGCTGTGCAATTAAACTCTGCTAATGAGGGGGGAAGTCTATGTCAGCACCATTCAAATATGAGTTTCAATTATAAATATGGGTTTCATAATAAATAGCGTTTTGTATGCTTAATTAGTCCCCTGCCCGGATGAAAGGAACGATCTCTCTTTAACTGACCCATTTGACTACATGTTATGAGGCCTGCAAGAAACATAATTCATATCAAATAAAAGACCCCAATCTGACAAAACATCTCATCCTGAGCTCTAATATCTGGGCTACTTCTGAATAGCTGTTGTCAGGTATGTTTTTGACCAGTGCCTGGCAACCAAACAACCGAGGAGACATTTAACCTTGCCATTTTGCACCAGAAATTGTGCTGCTGACAAAGAGCTTCAGTGTACATTTCCATTTTGGGTTAAATTAGAATTATATTATATGAAAAAGACTTTTCAAGCATCAGAACAAAAAATACTGTTGAATACTGTTTTATTTGGTTTCTGTACATTAGAACATGTCCTGTTTAATATGATTTAATATCTGAGCAAATAATAATTATACATTTTTAACACGATTTATAGACTACTATTTTGTAGAAAACCCATCCAATGTCATTTAGTGTAACAAAATTCATATAACAAATATTATTTGGCATATTTAGAACCAGAATTATTAAATGACATTACATCTCTGTGAAAGTATCAGTCCTTAAAAACTTTTTATTTTTATTTATTTATTGCCATTTTTAATCTTTACCAACCTTTACCAATTTCCTTCAAACCACCTAATTTTACCTATTCGGCAGCAATTTTTCATAATTAAATATAATTACATTTTAGATGATCCTTTTTATTTTATTTATATTTTAATAAGCACAGGGCTTTGATTTTTGAAAAATGAACTTTGAAAAATTAACGTGTTTATGCTACAAAAAGTAGGGTTTTTGGGTCGATGCGTATCATATGCACGCCAACAAATTTCCATGCACGCAAAAACTGCGTAGCCTGTTATATGCACGCCAAGCACCTGCGTGTCATATATACGAAAGACATTTTTTCGCAGAACTGAGACTGATCCAAAATATGTCAACTTATTCTAAACATTTTGGCCAACACTGTAGGCTGCATATTTTATCTCTATGAAGAGAGTAATATTAGAAGCAGATTTTAGAAGTTTTATGAGCATACATTATGGATCATTTCTCATATCAAATCTGGAAGTGTATTTGTGTTTACGTAGTTCCCATCAACTGAAGCGAATCTTTGAATGATGATGGGATTATGATGGAGATCATTTGCATGCTGCTGTAACAGGCACTGTTTTACGGTGAGGAGCGGCACACTCTCGTGTTGTTTCATTCCCATTTATTATGCAAATGAAACCCGGCTTCTTTCTCCTGTCAGAACAATGAAAGCGGGCACAGAGGGGGGCATCATCTGGGTCACGCTGGGTTTTAAAGCTCTCGCTTTTGTTTGCTGTTTGGCACGGTCCTGCTCTGTCAGAGGGTCATTAAACAGTAAAGTAGGACATGCCGGAGATGCACCGCCGAGAAGTATGAACGGACCGCTGGAGCTCTGCCCAGGTGGTTTGAGTGGATGGTTAGAGATCACTCAATTAGCGCATGCAGAATTTCATTTAAATCGGTGCTGACATTGTCAAAGAGCGGCATCCAGCGCTCTGTACGCGACCCTCTGAGCTGAGTGGGTGACGGTGCGTGTTCCTGACGTCTGGAGGTGGCAGAATAGGCGCAGATGCTATTAACCCTCAGCCTGTGGGTTCGCATGCCGCTTCAGTCCGGTCTTCTCCTCAGAAATGCTGCTTAGAGTCTGCACACAAACACGCCCAGTGAGGCACATTAAACAAGGGTGACAGGTCTGCTGGTCGGCAGCCAGCCTAATGGCCACGCCGCCTGAGAACGCAACGCTTCGGCTCTGTGAGTGTGTGAAACGCCCAAAACATTTTCCCATTACTGTCTGAGTCTCAGTCAAACAGAAGTGTTAAGACCGCCGAGCAGAAGGGAAACGACAGGCAGGAACAGGAGAGATTACAGAGTACATGACAATTTTTTCTGCTAAATAAAGATGTTTACGGTTACTTGTAATATATTTAACCAAAACAGCTTATTTATTATGTTCATTAGCAAACGATTTGAAAATAAGCAAATATACACGCTCGTTTAAAGTGTTTGAAGGGTGTGCCCAGCCAAATTGCTCCAGCTTCCAAACCTGTATGACCTTCTATCTTCTGTAAACACCAAATCTGAATCATTCAGTTCCGGTTTATTTTTGGCCATGCAGTCAAAGTGAATGGGTAGCTAGATCAACATTCTTCAAAAAAGACATAAGGTCTTTCAGGTTTGGAACGACAGGAGGATGAACCGATGACAGATCTTTAATTATTATTATTTTTTTATTATCACCTTAGGATGTTATATATGATTAATACATTGATTAAATACTAAATGTGCTGCTCATGTGAGTTGAAGTCTCTGTGTCTTCACAATAATGGTTGCTATTTAGACATATTCCTGCAGGGGGCAGAAGTGAACAAAAACTGTCTGTGGAAAATATAAAAACAAGTAGACCTTCACATCTCATCACACTAAGACTTAGAAAAAGCGTTACAAGGGCTGGCTTTTCAGTTTATGATCAATGAAAGGAGGTGCCTGACTTTTAGAAAAAGTTAGTTTGACAGCCTGAGGTAAACCAAATTCAGGACCTTTCCTGAAACATTTAAAATCCTGATATGTGATTTGTTAATTTAAATAAAATGTGAACAAATTATGCATTAAAATGTGCCTGAATAGATATAAAGTGCAGGCAAAATTTAGCTACTGTGTAGTGGGGCATAGCTTATTTTGGATCAAATGCTGGTTTGCAGGTATAATATTTTTGTCTTCGTAATATTTACACAATATTTAATAACATTTATTGGGGGAAAACAAAAGCAAAACATGAACTACAGCTATAAATGATTAGAAAAAAATATATAATTATAATTTTTACTCTAACGACAAGTATACTAATATTGTTTTAATTGTTGATTAAGCTAAATTGCGCAAAGTGCTTATACCAAAACCTCACTGTACTTTTCTTGGAGGTGTAATTCTAGAATGTGAGCCATATAATGCGACTTTCAGGGTGGGCTGTAAAATAAAGCCGGCAGGTGGGTGGTGGGTGCCAGGGTGGGCCAAGAGCATAATTAGGCTGGGTAAGCCCTCCCAGAGCCCCCTGAAGAGCCAGGCTTGCTTTGCTGGTGACACATGTGCATGCTTTTGAGTATATATTAAGACAGCAGTTTTGGTGCACAGTGCATAATGCATGAATATGTCACCACCAAGTTAAATTATTACCTCAAAATGTATTTCAAATCAACTTAAACATTAACTCTATAAAAATGACTGTATCATTTCATATGCAAACTTCTAAGGCTTATTATCAACATAATCAAATATGCTCTTAACCTCTCCCGTCTAGCTAGCATTCACTTTGAACAATGCCTGAAACTTTCCGTGTCTAATTCCTTCTTTATAATGACTTGCTAATTCCTCAATTGTTTTGGATAAGCGACTGCTAAATGCATAAATGTAATTGTAAATTATTCTTATTGAATTTCTACATTTTCTCAATCTTCCTCATCTTCTGTTTTCTTCCCCCTACTTTTTACATTTGCCTTTAGGCCTGTTTGATTATTAATCATTTTATTTATTTAGAAAATTATTATTAAAGTGTGAAAACTACAGAGCTTTGACCATAAATAATTAAAATATAATATTTCTATTACATAATAGGCAATTGAAAGATCTAGTGACAACCTATGTAAATATTTCACCATTAATTGCATCCAAAATAAAAATCTTGTTTACATAATATATGTGTGTGTGTGTGTACTGCTGTGTATATAAATACAAACACATGCATGTACATATTTCAGAAAGATATGTTATGTTTAAATATATTTATCTATAATATCAATTTCATGAATATAAATATAGACGTTAATATTTTCTAAAATATATATATACACATATATTTAAATATTATCTCTTCAGTTAATTATTTTTTATTATTTTACACCAGTTTGGATGACGACAGACAAATTAAGTGTTAATTGTATTTGAGTGTTCAGGGGTAAAATACGAAGAGTTCAGAAGCAAAATCCTCAAAAGCCATCTTGGTCAAAAATGAGATAAAGATACTGACCAAATGCTCTCCACAAGTACTTTCTCTTCAAATGTGCTAAATGCCAGGCTCAAGCCACTGAGACTTACATAGAAACCTATACAAAGCAGCCAGAAAAAAATGTTAATTCTAAAGACAAACATCAGATGTATTTGGAGGCTTTTGCATCTGAACTCTACATATGTTCATCATACACGCCTCGAGGAGACTGGAGATGCCAAAGGGTAAGGAGTGAGATCAACCGTACACTCATCACATCACTGGTCTACTGATTCACACCATTAAGTGCATCTGGGCCCCACCAGCACACCCGAGAACAAGGCCTTCACACCGAGGGCCTCGCCTGAAGACCACAGGGTGGTGAATAAGAGCCCTGAGCTTTTGTCGCACAGAGCCTAATGCATATGCAGCAAGGTCTATAGGCTGTGGCTTTGGTGCGCATCTTGTTCAGAATGCGAAACATTTTAATGTGCTTCCATGAACCCTGGTTCAAACCTTGTTTTAGTACTTCAGGGAGCGAGAAGCCTGCTAAACACTGACCTCCACTGCTTTAACATCTCAGAATATTCAACCTGCGCTGAATAAAAGATGAATTTGCTTTTGTACTCTGTGGTGCCGCTAAAACGTTTGAGGGGGGAAAGGGGATCCGGAAAACATGTGAATTAAGAACATGGAGTAATACAGAACATGCCCCTTCCATACCTCAACAGACTGCCATCCATTCTTCTTAGAACGTTAGAGGAAAGTATCTGACCTGGACCTTTAAACTCCTGAATCAAGTTGTTTTCTTTCTGCCACTTCACAAACAAGCAATTTCCTTCTGGATTTGGCACGGTGGAGAAAAGATATGGCACAAGGGTGAATGAGAAAGAGGCTTTCACAAGGACAGGCATGCAAGAGCTTGAAGAAAACAGCCTGTCCTGGTAGAAAACATTCAGATTTGGCCAGAAACAAAGGCAGGCTGGGGAGTGTTGACTATCCGTGTGCATGCTCTGTGTCACAAGTGATGAAATAAACTAGCCTGCCTGACTAAAGCCTCCAGCCTGCTTTGTTCACTCATTTGACGGCTCATCAAAATGCAGTTACCTCTCGAGGTCTCCCAGCTCGGGCTGCCAACAGCACCTGTGGCAAGAGAAATTATAAAAACAAACGACACGCTGGCTCAATATTTAACGCTGTGTGGACAGCGTGCTTAATGTGAAGTGAATCCCCTCAAAGCGTTCAAAATTCACAAAGAATTAAATCAGACTATGAAGGAAATGTAAGGGTAAAAAAACGTTGAAAAAAAATGCTGCGGTTTTACGCTCAAATATTGCTTGTTAATTTCACAAACAATAGCTCAGCCCAAAATATAAATAAGCTAAACATTTGCTAAACCTCAGGCCATCCAAGATAGGTTTATTATAACATCAGTTGTTCACTTATAGATCTTCTAAAATCGGTGCCGTCAGAATGAGAGTCCAAAAAGCTGATCAAAATACTCCATAGGTAGGAACACTTTTCAATACACAGGACGTTAATATCTGTTTGGACTCTTATTCTGACGGCACCCATTCACTCCAGAGGAGCCACTGGTGAGCAAGTGTTGCAGTGCTATTAATAATAATGCAATTAAGAAACAAACTTATCTTGGATGGCCGGAGGGTGAGTACATCTTCAGAAATGTTATGTTTTAACTATCCCTTAAAAGGTTCGATTTTTAATAGAAAATAATAATTGATTTTTAGAGTTTAGAATACTACTTGTTTACAATGATAAGTCAGAAAGGGATTTGACTACCTGTACACCATCACACCGTGTGTACAGTGCACACACACACACACACACACACACACACAGAGTAATGCATAATTAATCATGCATACCAGATGCATTAATGCAGACATTCACAAATATTTAAACATGATGTTGCTTCCAGGCAAAACTGTCCAATCAGCAACAGCTGCATGATGTCACCAGTAATAATAATCCAACTCTGCCTCAGAGCAGAACTTCCTTGAGAGAGTGGGAGTGTTGGAATGTGCACTCAGCTTTTATAAGCTGCTAGTAATCAAACTGTGCAGCTTGTATAATAGTTTGTTGCATCATTTTTGAATCATAGATATGACCAGGATCGGTGTACTTTCCTTTGTGAAGCCTGTGCTATAGTACTAATGCTGCAAGAAAATCTTCTCCCTCAGTTGTTTTTTTTAGTCTTGTTTTCCAGTACAATTACTTAAACACAGAAGCAAAGTGATTAAAGAGTACAAGCTTTGTTTCAGAAAAAAACATATAAAATATTGAGTGATTTAAGCTTAAGACAAAAAAAAAAGTCTGGCATTGGGGTAAAAAAATAAACACCTTTTTTAAGCATAAACTTTGCTTCTGGAGAGCCTCTGTCCTGCAGAGTGTAGCCCCAACCAGCTCTAAAACACCTGCCTGGAAGTAATCCTGAAGACCTCCGTTAGCTACTTAAGGTGAGTTTAATTAGGGCTGCAGATAATCTCTATAGGACTGAAACTGAATTTGATGCCCCTGTCCTAATGGCCCTGACAAACCTTTTACTGGTTTTACCCTTTCCATCACTAAAGCTTTGAGAGCAAATGTGAAGCTTATTTGGGGAACGTAACAGAACGAAAAACAATTAAGTACACATTTTTCTTCTTATCTCACTGCATTTTTAAGGTATTTTGCTTCTCAAGTTAAACCATCTCGAACATTAAAACTAAAGAATGACAAAAATACTAAGAAAGAAAATCTTTTTTGCAGTTAAAACGGCTGCCAATGACCACTTGATGGTGCTATCAAGCAGGCGATGGTGGCCTGTACTTAAAATAACTTGATAAAAGATTCATGAAACAGCAAATGGGCATCCACTACTGTTAACCATACAGCTCTCAATACACAAAGGCATCTGTGTTCCTGTGTCTCTGGTTGGTTAACCACAGTTTAATGCAGGCACATTAGGCAGAGAAGTGAGCAGCTCAGCTGGTGCAGCTGAAGCGCGAGGCAGAAGTGTTTCAGGAAGGTTGAAAGACAATGCATGGGTTCTGGAGCAATATCAAAAGGAAACTGGACACTGTATTTGGTTATACCTTGGACTTGTGGCTCTTTATTATAGGATTGACATACAGCAATTTGACACTTGCACCACATTGCGTTCATTTAGCTTAAAAGCTGCCATTAATTGGCCAAAAATACATTTCACTTAGC
Organism: Enteromius thamalakanensis; assembly: GCA_032357475.1. Classification (NCBI taxonomy): domain Eukaryota; kingdom Metazoa; phylum Chordata; class Actinopteri; order Cypriniformes; family Cyprinidae; genus Enteromius; species Enteromius thamalakanensis. The sequence continues at coordinate 7,464,645 of JAUCMT010000021.1, forward strand.
TGGACCAAGAAAAATTTATTTGTCTGAGAAGATTTTCAAAATGCTTCCATTTTAGAGAACCTGTGCTTCACCAAAAGGGAACATTGGTTTTCTTTAGACATATCAGGTCAACTTTTGTTTTCTATACACCTAGACAGTGTTACTAATTTTTGCAATATAAAACAAATGTGCTATGAGAGAAGGATTGGTAATTTTGATCTTGTATTTCATTTAAGTGAGAGAACTTTACTTTTAACTTTACTTTACTACTACTTCCTTTAATGATGATTTACTTGCAGCTAAATTTAATTTACGCATGAATTTGCCTTAGACTGCATTGTAAAGATACAATCAACAAATAAAATCAAAATTGGTATGGTGAAACAAAACCATAAACATGACTTTTTAATAAGAATATTAATGTTGATTAGAGTATTAATATATTTAGGCCTACTGTGTCCACACACACACACACATACATTCACTAGCAGTTTCTGAACAGTAAGATTTTTAATGTATTTAGAGAAAATTATTTCGCTCATCAAGCCTGCATTTATTTGATCCAAAACCCAGCAAAATCAGTGTAATTAATACAATACATAGAAATATCCAAAGATCAGTATTCCTCTGATATATATATGACAATATACATTTTCTAAATTTCAATTCTGTATAAATTAATAACTAAAAAATAAAGAGTTAACATTTAAAAAAACATTGAGGTATGGTATATATGTATATATTTTTTTTTGGTTGTTTTTTTTTTTGTTTAAATAATAATTAAGAACAGTCATGTATTATGATATATATTATATATTACCTTAATTATTAAATATATATTATATATTACTAACCAACCGTTTTATTTTTTATTTTTGTTTAAATAATAATTAAGAACAGTGATGTACTGTGATATATATAATATATTACCTTAATTGTTAAATATATATTACCTATTACTAACCAGCGGTTAAATTATTAAACTAATGTTGACTTATTACTGTAATTAAAAACATGTCGTCTCAACCATGACCATCGCGATGGAAACAGTCAGCATGACATACTAGCGAGTTCTGCGCTTTGTTAACTACTGTTCAAGCGTCATGACGGAAAATTGACAAGACGAAAGCCAATCAAATCGTGGGATTGGCCATCTGTAGTCTTAGCTGTCAGCAAAATAATCCAATTAGCAAACACGCCTAGTAGAGTTTTGGCCAATCATCGAGCCACTTGAAGAAAGTATCCCTCCCCTCCATCAAGACGCACAAGACTCTGAACCGAAGGATATCTTGGCCTCCCTACAGAAGCTGATTATTCGGATTTATGTAATGATTTATCCCACACCATGATCCCATACTGATACGAAACTTAGAGAGATTTAGTCAATAAGTCGATAGATTTGTTCAGGGACATCTGCGTTGGCGTCAAACATGCGCAAAAATTCACGCTATCAAAGCAGAGAATCAACGTAAACGGAATGATCGCTTCTCACGTGAAGTCACCCTGATTGTTTGTTTTTAAAGGAAGCGACAAGCTTATCGACTCCGAAAATACCCGCAACCGAGAGACCTAAGTGGAAACGAGCGCTGACATCCGCAGTATATCTGGAAATGTAAGTATGTAGACGTGTGGGCCTCGGGGTTTGCTCGACGAGAGCTCATGCTAAGCTAACCAGCGCGAGCCTGCGCGTGATTTCATTGCTAAGTATGAGGGTTGTTGTGTAACGAGCGAACTGACACACAAGCGCGACTATAACGATATTAGGCTGACATTACCGCCCACTTTCCGTTTGGATACGACAAAGAAACACTGTTGTTGTTGTTATTGTGTGTGGGTTCCGAGTTTTATTGCGTTTGTTTGTCCGGTAGCAGCGACAGACAACAAGCGCGCGTCAGAAATAATCCCATCGGCTCGTCCTCACTGTTAGTAAGAATTCTGTGCATTATGTAATCACCTTGGTTCCTGTCAGCTCTCCTTCTGTTTCTCTGACATGCTCGAAGCTTTTTTTTAACTCACATTTGACGCTTTATTTGTCCTTTTAACCTACAGTGTACCGGCTTAGATTTAGCCTTGGTTTCATGCTTGCCATAGTTGGTTACTTTTGCCTTACTGGGTGTTTGCAAGGACGGCCTGAGATTCGTGATGAAATTGTGTTGAGCAGTTAAGCTCTTGTGAGGCCTCCTACTTTATGTTATTGATATTATTTGTACATCTATTTTTTGCTTTAATGCAACATAATGTGATTCATACTTAAGATAAAATGGTGTAAGCTAAGTGATAATAGGAGTAGATAAAACGTAAGCTGGTAAATATAAACGTGGAGTCCTTCATAATGGTTAACAGTTTGTGATATGTCTGGTTTTAAAAGCTGAATGGTGGCCAAAATGTTAGTGAGTTAACCTCTTGTGCTCTTCTATTACTCTGTACTCATAACTGTATTTCTGATAGTATGAGTTCAAAATATTTCTTCACATTTTAAATAGTGCAGTCTTTTCATTTTAAAGTATTATGGATACTTCAAAATGTGTAGCGTAGTGGTGTCTTTATCTCTTTTACAAGTCGTGTTTCAAATCTTGTCTAGGACAGCTTTTCTTTAGACTGAATTTGACTAGGCCTTAGTTATAAATTTGTTCTCAACTCAAAGGTTTGTCACCACATTTTTTATTTTTTTTTTAAATGATTTTATTCAACAAGTATGCATTAAATTGATTAAAAGTGACAGTAAAGTACGTAATGTTGGAGTAACTCAAACTTTGACACTGAGTTCATCTGCAGAAAGATTAGAGGTTTGATTATAACTCTAGATAAAGGGCATTGGTTATCATTTGTTAAGCCAATCGGTACGGCTGTTGAGTATAGACATGGCCAAATGACGACAGCAGTGAACGCTGCTTTCTTTATCATCATTAAACACTGTTTGAAACTTTGACCCAGCCTGCTGTTCAGAGAGTGCTGATCTTGCAGTTGTTCATCTGATGCCGATTGCTAAAGGATGGATTTGCACGAGTGTGGAGGTTGGAAGATTGACACTGTAATAAAAGCAGATGAGGGGACCCCTTTGTTTGCTCAGTGGCTTCCTTAAAGTCTGTCCATATCTGTGACAGGCACAGAAGTATTGGCAGAAACCGAAGCACAAGACTGCCACGCAGATTTCTTGTAATGGCGTGCACTGTGGGAAAATATTTGGGCACTGAGATTGCACACTTGTGGTTGTTAATGAAAATCCTTTTACTTGCCTTTTATATCATTACAAACCTGTATGTCTGTAAGATTTCAAAGAACAGTCCATAAAAGTCAAGAATCTAATGTCATTTTGCACTCTATTGACTTTCATTGTGTGGGCGAAAACAGTTCTTTAAAATATATATTCTTAAAAATAAGTCTTTTGTTTTCTGTAAACACAAGCTAAGTCATACAGGTTTGAAATGCCATGAGTGCTAGTAAACGGTGACATAATTAAAATTTTTGTTGGAACTATTTCTTTAAGTGGCTCAAGTTAATTTTGTTTGGTGTAATTACATGACAGAAATCAAAAGTTTTGGAAAAAGATGTTTAACAGCTAAGGATTGTTGTATACGCATTTTAGGTGTTGTCCTCGTGATGGTTGGATTTAGCGTATTAAGTAGATTATCATTTAAAATGGTGTTTAAATATGCATCATCATAATGACAGTAACAGGTAGCGCTCTTAATTTTCTTGGCGTGCTCTTAATATGCATATGTATCGCAATTAGGTCCTGTAGATCACCCTCTTCTCGCTGTCATCATGCTGTCACGCTGAACCAGCACTCCAGCTCGCAGGTTAATGTCAACGGATTAATGTCAAGAGGCCCAAATAGGTGGTGTGTGAGGACCACGACAGTGTGAATACATGGAAGATGTTTCCTATACTCAGAGTATTTGTATGCTTTATGGGTTTGGCAGGGTGGTGTTCAGAATGACTCAGGATTAACTCTTTCCTGACCACTTCCCTGTGTGTGGGTGTGTGAGAGGGCGTGCACGTTTGTGTTTGTGCTAAACGTCTGACGTGAAGCTTTGGTTAGGCCTGGCTTCAAAATGCATGCAACGTACACTACCATTCAAAATTTGGAGTCTTTTACATTTTAGTTTTTTATAAATTGATAAAAACTAACAGTAAATTTTTTTATAATGATAAAAACAATATGCTTTTCTTTTGATTGGTCTTTATATCACACAAACCCAAAGAGATATTGAAGGATGATAACTATAAACATTACGAAAAATATATAATTTTGAAAATCGTTCTCAATAGTAAAGAATAGCTGTAATGATTAAAGACATACGAATTATATTGAACGCAAATATCTTTAGTTGTCTTTATAGTAATCGATCTTGGTGTGAACAGGTCATAAGGGTTGTAGCATTTCTGTCACACGCTTGAGGTATTCAGCCAATCATAGCAGTCGACAGCTGGCCAATGAGAGCACACCTCGATTTTCGGAACAATGCGCTTTGTAAAAATGGACACATTTCAGAAGTGCAGAGCAGAAAGGAGCAACAATAATGTGCTGTATGTGGAACATGATGTGGTTTGGAACCTTAAACCATCGTCATATGACCCCTTCAAGCAGCACGACTGTTTTAAACATGATAAAAATAAATATTTCTTCAACACAAGTAAAATGAATGTGAAAAATTCAGCTTTGCCATCAAAGGAATAAATTAGGCTACATTTAAAAAAAATAAATAAATAAATAAATAAATAAAGTTAAATTGTAAAAACATTTCTAGATTTTTAATCAAACGAATGGGTAGCATGGATGACATCTTCAAAACATTAAAAACAATGCTGGTTATGTTTTACATTATTAGTAGGTCTGTTGCTTTGTATCTTAATGGAATCTGTCAGCTGTGTTTTGATAGCCAGAGATTGTGGAATATTTCTGAGTTGGCTTTATGGGTGTATCAGTAAAAGCAATAGCTCAGGTAGCTATAAAAAGCATGTTCATGCACCTTGTCTTTGATATGCAGTGATTGTAAATTCACTAATGGATGTTGAGTAGCCCAACCATATTTGAAATCAATAATCCTTTCTTATGCAGTTGTTTGGTTTCATAACCGTGCTGCTACAGTGGATAATCCAGTTGATGATACATTTATTGAAAGTAGTAGTTCTGCTTTATCTTAAGTAGGTTGTGTATGAATGGATATTTATGTTTAGTGCTGTAACAGCAGGCTTGTGTGGTTGACTGACTGATGCCAGCTGTATGAACCGTTTTCATTAGATCTTGATTCAGAAGTTTTGGGTTACTAAAGTACCGACTTTGCAGATGTATACATATAAAGGAAGTGTTCATAAAAATGTAAACAAATCATTAAACATTTGCTCACCATCATGTCATTCCAAACCTGGATAACTAACTAACTTTCTTTCTGTGGAGCATAAAAAATATTTAATAGAAATGTCTGTGCGCGAGGCATCCCATTAATGATATCTGCCACAAAAAACTGATTACTTAACTGTACACTTATAAGACTGTAGTTATCACAACCATGCAGCAGTGATGCATTAGGGTTGGGCCATATACTAACTACTCCTAATATAAAATTATGCAACATTATGAAAACATACTAAAAAATGCTAGAGTTAGTAGGCTTGATTTGTTTCTTTCAATTAGTTTGAAGCTGTCTGTGTAAAATTTGCCTCATCACCAGAAAATGTGCATTTAAGTCATATTTTTTATTTAAAAATGTTGATCGTAGTAATATTCATAATGTGAATATTAAGATGAAGTATTTTCATGAAGCAAGCAGCTAGTCATCTGTGCTTCAACAGAAGGAACGCACCACTGGTTTTGGGTGTCTGTGCGATGGCGTCTTTTATGAGGATCTTAAATAGTCTCATCTGTCGTGCAACAAAGTTTCTCTTTTTTTTTTTTTTTCAACTGCACAAAGTTGTCTGCCTTTTCTGTTCACATAGTCTTTTTTTTTTTTTTTTCTCCCAGCAAACCATTTGGTTCACATAAGAACTTCTCCTTTGCGTGCCTGGGCGCCATCATTGTGGCCGGACGGAAACAAGCGTCTGCTACAAGTGTGTTTGAAAGATTCACAAGGTGCTGAGTTTTGAGGGAATCTGGGTTTTAGAGTTTTCCCCTTAGAGGACTTATCAAAAATATTCGTTTGTGTCTCAAAATCTTTGTATCCCGAAAGGCACTTCACTTTGCACTGCACCAAATTGCTTTGAATCACTTGGTTCACAGTTTGTGGCTAATATCAAAACCGTTTTAGTGAAGGAAAGCTGTCTTAAAGAAGCATTGTTTTGTTTAATCTATTGCACTGCCGCTAAGGTTCTGTTTCTGATCTTACCGTAGTCTAACCCTCAGGCGTCACGCCTACAGATCGTCTGATGCATATTGCACACAAAAATTGCAAGAACACACCGATACAAATCTGATTGGCTTCTGCGCAGGAGTGAATATGAACTCGGCGTATGCCAATAGTCAGAAATGTTTCTACATAAGACTAACAGTACTGAGATCTGTGAAAACAATAAAAATGAAAAGCATGTGTAACGAATGTGCAATTTAAAAAAAAAAACAATTGAACTTCTGCTGTGAGTATTGTCATTTTGGGACAACTTGAATGTTTTTGAGTCACCGGTGCACAGTTTGCATTGAACTTTGAACTCAAATGTCTTCAACCCCTATTTGAATAAATGTTGTCGTCTTCTAACATCAGCGGGATACAGTATTGCGTATATGCTGTACCACTGGATACCTTTTTAGTGTACGTGCTGTGATCGCAACCGAAGGATCGTCTCCTGCAGAGACCAACGGTTCCCAGAAAATGATGCTCTGCTCTTGAGTTTTACAGAAGCTTACAAGTAAAATCTGCTTTTAGCCTCTAGTTGTGCACTGCTTTGTACAAAGGGGTTTCAGTTAGCAAAATGTCATTAATCTTGAACTTTACCTTCTTTTTTGCCCTTGGTTGTCTCTCATACTACTCTCACAGACCTTTTAAACCTTTTAGCGAGCAGACTGTCAGCTCACACCCTCAGTGGTTGTGTAAGCCTGCCAAAATCCACTTCCCTCTTACACTGATACAATGTATTTTGGCTCCGTTTTTGCTGTACAGGACTGTGCTTCGGGTTTCATGTGTGGTTTTGATACGAATAGCTGGCCAGTGACAACAGTTTCGAGGGGAAAGATGCAGAGAGTTTGCGGTTCCAACTGTGATAGGGTGGTGTGGGAGTTACAGTGAGTCTGTAAGGGGGTGGATAATTCATACAGTAGATGTGAGAGCTCTTCTGTGCATTACATGTGTGCATGGGGAGAGGAACCCGTCGTCGCATCTTTCATCCTGCCTCCAGAAGAGCAGAGGCCACATATGGTGTGAGTGATAGAAGAGGGGTTGGTTGTCGTTCTCCAAACTCTGTGTTTACTCAGCTGAGGCTAGCTGGACAGATATAGCTCTGTCCATACAGGGTCTCGTTGCTGCTCTTTTGTTTTGGTGCCTTGGTGATGCAACACATCTTCCTTTAGCTAAGGGAGTGCCCTGAAGCTGTATGATCTGGGTGTTCTGTAGCACTTTAACCGCAGGAGGACCTCTTTGTAACGGTGCTATCTCGTGAGCTATCTGTGAACCTCTGTCAGAGCCGGTTCAATGTATTTTCTGACTTGAAGAGGTAACTGACTTTACCACATAATCTGCCCAAAAATACATATAGTGCATCAGTCTAAATTAATTTGAGTTAACTTAATGGAGAACCTCACACAACACGATACATCAAAGACTGCATTCATTTAAGGGCATTAGTCTCGCATGTTTTGTCTCACTGTATCCTGTTAAAGGTGGGATATGCATTTTTTTCGTTTTCAAATGTTTTAGGAAAACAAAGTCTAGGCTAGGCCTGCAGCGACGTGTCGACGAATCGATTTAAAAAAAAAAAACAACGATGCCAAATCCAGTAGTCGACACCTCACGCCCACTCCTTTTTTCCCCTTAACTGAAGCCTATTCAATCACGCAGTGATAACTGCAATGGCGGCTCCTGTCGAAGCTCGTCTGAGGGGGCGTGTCCGTGCGTGTATATATAAGCTGGAAGCGCACAGCCGTCTTCAGGTTACATTGTCCTCGACTGAAGCACCGAACACTTGCAGCACAGCAAGGGATGCAGTACTCTTTCCCTTGTCTCAGGAAACCTGGGTTATGGAAGTAACCTATTCGTTCCCTTTTGACACATTTTTACTTGTACTGCGTCTGCTAAGACACTATGGGAACAGTTCAATCCCGTCGTGCTGCAAATGCAGAACGATCAAGCCTGACAGCGGACCTAGGGAAAACCCGAGGACGCACCTCTCTCATAAGCACATCGTCCTTTTCACTTTAAGGCGTGTAGCCTGTGCTCGGGGCCGGGCAGATGACAGCAGGCAGACGAGCTTATAATAAGTGAATAAGTTATAGCTCATATCCTGAATACACTGTTTGAACGTACAATCCAGCGGTTAATACAGCGAATGCACAGAGACATAGAGCTTAAGTTCTCGGTTTGGGGTTACATTGGCCAACAAAGAACAGGAAAAAAAAACCTTTAAAGGGTCACAACACCCCCCTGTTTCAGCAGTGCTTTTTCACACCTCTGGTTTGAAAAACTTTCTAAAAAGGGGCGTTGTTCACTGGGGGTAAGGGGTGGGGGTAGAGTGTGGAGACAAGGCGGAGACTGCTTCAAAGGGGGA
>JAUCMT010000021.1:7477745-7497836 GCA_032357475.1 Enteromius thamalakanensis
AACTTAGAGTATTAAAACTGAGTAGTTTAAGGCCTGTAAGCCTACACGTATGTGAGGTAGCCAGTCTAGCACTAGTCGGTGTTTTGGGTCACGCGGCCACTGCTGCTTTGGGTCCAGGTGGTGACGTTTTAGGTGCGCTCGTAAATTTGTGGTATTGCCGAAATATTTAACGTTAGTGCCACTTACAAACCACGATGCTTTTATCCAAGTTGTTGCTTTCCTTCTTTTTTTTTAAATCCAAAGTGCTCCCACACATCTGCTTTTAAGCAGGCAGGTGCTGGATTCGCCGCCATTCTCTGAATATCCTGACTTGGTAAACAGGAAGAGGTAGATATCTGCGTCCGTGTATAGTTAGTAAGGGTAACTTGCTCTACAGCAACACTAACGTCTGGCTGACCAAATCGCTCTTCCCTTTCACTTTCGAGATTTGCAATCACATATACTCTCATATCGCAAGTAGAATTACTTGCCACACAAGTTTATAAGATTAGATGTTTGTCAGTGGTAGTCAGGATATGCAAATCATTTCCTATCATCTTCAGTAATCGACAAATATGCTGTGTTTTTGTTTTGTTTTTTTCCCCCCAAGCTTTATATCTTTATATACTTTAATCTGGAGATGTTTTCATCATTGAATTTTCAAAGCCAGAACTTGCTTAAGACAAATGTGTACAGCTTAACAGTTATGAAAAAAAAATGAAGGCTACACAATTTTGTTACACCAGTAAAAAAGATGCATGTTCAATATATTTCTATGAAGGTTCACCCTCAATGAATAACCTCTTTCAAAGTGGCCTATATTGGAAAGTGGATATAAATAAATCCTAAATATAAGGTGGGATTAATCCATAGCGCTTCCAGGCCGGATTAATGCCTTAGTTTCCATTCATAACATTTTACAGTGAACTACATTTCACTTGAAAATTATTTCTTTAAGATGTACCAGATATACATGTTTAATCTTGCATCTTTGTGGTGAGGGGATAAAGCTAAACTCTGCTGTCCGGTTTCAATCCTCCCTTTTTCAGGTCCACATCAAGCCACCTTTCCAAACCCCAGTCATTTCCTGCCGTTGTGCCTGTTTATTAGCGTTTGATCTGATACGTTCGTGCGTTTACTGCACCTGGTCTTGTGCGCTTGTTTTGAAGCTCAAGCATTAACAAAGCTTCCTCTCGAGCGTATCTGCCATGCTAATGGCAGGGTTTGATCAAAGCGAGTGCTGCTTGATGGATCAGCCCATTTGCTCCTGACAGAGATCATCCCAGCCTCAAGGCTTTGGAAAGAAGTGGATCTGACAAGGACGTCTGAACGTGAATGTTAGAAAGAAGCCCCGCATGAATGACAGCCATAAGGATGCAGTACTTCGCCCCTGCCAACATTCAGAAACAAGTAACCCAATCTGAGCTTGAAGAGATATAAATAGAGCTGTGCTCAGAGGGGGAGGACTGGCCAAGCCGACAGCCTGGCCAGCCGAGCCATGACACTGCACAACAACCTGTGCCCTCATCCAACCACACACACTTACACACTCTCCAGCTCCCGACCGCCTTTTTTGGTCACATGCCTTCCATGCCTGTCGTGTGTGGAGTAGTGAGCAAAAAAGCTGGCTGTGAGCACCACCCTTCTGGGTAACTCTCGTTTTGTCCCTGATGGGCCACATGCTCTGGTTTGGAAGAGCCCGTGATCCACTGAATGCTGGAACTTTCACTGGAGCTCGGCCCTGCTGGTGTTGCCACTTCTCATTCTCACAATGCATAAACAGACCTGCAAAGTTAAGAGAATGAGAGAAACTGTAATTTGACCTATCTCATGACCCTGCTTGTAATATCGGCAAACCTTGACTTACTGCTGGTTAGTAGCCTACTGGCTTTTTTTGGGCTTTGCTAGGTCAAGGTCCCAGGCGGTGATCGCATAGCTTACGAAGCGGCTCCCATTCCATTTATCTAATGGCTTATTTGGGCTTGTAATACATTTCAGTGGCTATTCCTGGAGTCATGTAATGGTCTTACTGTTGAGGTTTGCCCAAAGCAGCTTAAAGCTGTTACACACTTTCTAATCCTGCATTCAGATGGAGAACCAGACTCATGAAAAATACATTTTGCCTTCTGTCTTAGTTGTGATCAATAATACATTTTTCCTCTGGCCTTGTAAGTTCTGCTAAGCTCTTTTTTAAAGAGCATTTTGCGTGCATTCAGCAGTTGTGAGGTACACTCTTGTGTTTGATGTCTGTGTGCGTGCTTGTCCTGAGGATGAGGTAAAGATAGTCAAAACCAGTTTGTGTTTTTCTTTTTCTTTTTTTTCTTTTTTTTTTTCAAGCGTGGTTCATGGAAGAGATGATACTCGAGATGAAAGGTGACGCAGGAGCTTGAGTTACCGGCCGGACACACCCCATCAGTCTGCATAGCCTATTTGTCCAGAAGCCTTTTTAACATCCTTATGCTTTATTTTGGTATTGCTCCTCCTATAATGTTGGTAGGAGATGGATTGATAGGAAATGTTAATTTCTGTTGTATTTCTGATCTGTTCCTTCACTAAAATAATGCTTGTTGCTTGAGAATGAAGATTGACCTGCATATTACAATGACTTTTAAAGGATCATGTATCACTAAAGACTGGAGTAATCGTGTCTGAAAATTCGGCTTTGCTGTCTAAAGGATAAATTCACTTAAATATTTTAAATTAAAAAAGATTTTCTTTTAACTTAGCCCATTTAATTTTTGGTGAACATAAGACTTTTTTAAAAAAAAAGAATGGTGCTTGAGTGAGTATATTGGTGGTTAAAAAAGTAAATTCATATGTTTTGATTATTCTTTTGTTAATATCCACATATTGTGTCAGGGCTCGAAATTGCGACCCTTTTGGTTGGTTAATAGCTGTCAATCACTCAGTCAGGTGAGGGGGCTAACTACAGCGGGGAAATGTGAAGAAGAGGGAAAATGAAAAGAACACGGACTGATTTCTTTTGCAAACCACCTAAAGTTACAAATAGTGGCACTGGTGATAGTGATCATGTGGTGAATGTTGATTCACCAGCCGAAAAGGCGGCGCACAGTTTTCGGAGAGAATGGTTGAAAGACTTTGAGTAACTCTGCTATGAAAATAGCTTTACGTTCACTGTAACGCTGGTTTCGCACTGCACGCGTTGTTCTTGATCAAAACCAACCCGATTAACACGTTTTATCATAAAATCGTTTAACTGATGTGTTTCCTGTTTCACACTTACCATATAAAAAAATGCACAAAAACACTAAGTTTTGCCCAAACTTCAAAAGTCTGTTACATGAATAAAACTAAAGGCATTTGTTAGCTTAAAATTAGTTTTTCATTTAAATTACTCAATCCGAATACATTTTATTGTTGGAATTCTTTCTGAAATTTGACTTTTTGTCTTGAATTTTAAAGCATAACCAATTCAATCTAGCATCTGCATGCAAGCCTTCTGTCGCATGAGAAAAATGTAATATTTCTTATAAAAAATGTGAGAAGGGTTAGACATCAGCCAATTTATCACCGCATACACTATCGCCAAAGAAGAGCAAGCCTTTACTAAATTTTGTCTTCAAATTAAAGAAATCTGTTAATATACAATTTGTAGTTGTGGTGCTCATTCATTTTTGGTGGGTGCTCCTACATTTTTGCTGATGCTCCTAACTTTTTGAAGTTGGGAGCACCAGTGCTACGAAATAAAAAAGTTAATTTCGAGCCCTGCGTGTCATTGTTCTGTGGTAAACACTTTTGTCATTACATTTAGACAGTATACTGATGAAGTAGAAAAATAGAAATATCTGCTGCAGATCCACAAATTATGCATTTTATGGCAAACCCTACTACTTTAGTTGCATTTTGGGTTACAATGAGATAGGTCAAGTTAACCAGTAAAGTAAATCCGTACATTCCACTTCTACAAAAATTTCTCATTTAGCATCATCCTGAATTGTTTCCAATGTACCCTGTTTTTTATTCACTGCCTACTCTGTAATTTATGACTGATGTCTTCTAGTGCTCGTGTTCACTGTTTTTGATCAGTCTTGGTGAACATAATTGCCAAGGCAAGTCTGAAATATTGAGTTGCTTTTGACAGTTTCTGTTATTATCTTCATATATGCTGTTACACTAGCCTTTAGATCACGTCAAGATCTGTCAGTAACTCGGCAGATGTTTGCGGCTTCCACAGCCTTCATTCTCATCTCGTACATTTGTACACACTCTGGGGTTTTTTTTAACAAAAGAGAATTGAAGACTTTGTGTAATGCTAAAAACTTTGCTAAAAATGCTAAAAATTGTTGTCAGTGCTACAGCTTTGCTGGTGGGCTGAAGTGTTTGTTTGTATAATGTTATGTGTGTCCAGTGTTTGTTGATTTAAATGACCAGTGCACATTCAGGTATAACAACATGTTTTCGTTGTTAAAGAATTGTAATTTACTTACCTTTGTGTTTTTCCATACCAGGTAGCCAAAACGTAAAGGTTAGTTCATTCAGAAATTTGTTCATCTTCAGAACACAGATTAATTAATCGATAAACTCTGAGAGCTCTTAGACCCTTCTTAGACAGCAATGCAACTGCAGTGTTTTGTAAAATAGTCCATGTGACAGTGGTTCAATCATAATTTTATGAATTTATTTATTCAACATTTGTTCTCCCTCAAGTTACTGTCTTTAGCCATTTTGGAGAGTATCTCAGAAGGTAAGAGTTTACGTTTAGCATAAACAACACTGATTACGTTGATTAATAGACTTTTATATATATTTTTTATCTCTATATTATCAGGTTGTGTGTGTATATGAGGTGTCAAACTGGTCATACAAGACCTGGGGAAGGGGAAGAGAAACTGAGAAACCAGTTTTGAAAGGTGTAAAAACCTTTTGGAGTATAAAACCTATTTAAAATACATGTCCAAGTTTAAATAATACTGAGCACATTTTTTTCAGAAGATATATTAATGGACTTTTTCAGAATTTTCCTGGGATTTAACATTTTTGTCATTTTATTAAGCTGAAAGGTTCTATAAAACCTATTATCATGTATGTTTTTGCGTTGTTTCATCTTGCCATGAATATAGCCATTGTTGCTGGTATGGGGTTAAATAATTAAAAAATAAATAAATAAATAAACACGACTAGATTATGTTCTGAGGTACTCTCCAAAATGGGAGAAGACTGTAACACAGGGAGAGGAATTATTGAATAAATTGTTATTTTCGTTTTCTTTGGGCACAAGAAGTATTCTCATAGCTTCGTAAAATTACGGTTCAACAACCGATGCCCAACTACTTTACCAATGTCTTTACTAAATTTCTGGACTTGGGAACATTGCAGTCGCGCTGCTGTCTACAGTACAAGTGTCTGAGTGCTCTCAGAATTCATAAAAAAATAACTTAATCAGTGCTCTGAAGATGAAGAAAGGTCTTACGGGTTTGGAATGGCTGGGTGATTAATTACAGAATTAAAATTTTTAGGTGAAGTAAAAAGATCCCTTTAACGGATCTCCGAAGGTTATAAATATTAAATAAAGATGCATTTGATGAAAATATACGGTCTTGGTTGAAACCGCTCTAATTTTACCGTTTCATTTTATACCTCCCCTGTGGCTTCTTTGGAGTCTTAAGTTTTGGACACACAGACTTTCAACGGAGGAAAATGGTTTCTTTTCAATTTGTGTTAGAAGATTAACGCCTTACGGGTTTGAAATGGCATGAACTTTAATTTTGGGGATGGTGAACATCTATTTAACTTTTCAAACTGCACCTTTGTGTATGTATGTATGTATGTATGTATGCAAAAGCCTCATATTGCTTTTTATCATGTAAAGCAACTTTGCCTCTTTCTCTTGCAGACGGTGTCCTGAGCCATGGGGGCCTTCTTGGACAAACCGAAGACAGAGAAACACAATGCTCATGGAGCGGGCAACGGTCTAAACTTTGGCCTTAGTAGTATGCAGGGCTGGAGGGTGGAGATGGAGGATGCTCACACGGCTGTGGTGGGTCTACCTCACGGCCTGGACGACTGGTCCTTCTTCGCGGTGTATGACGGTCACGCTGGCTCTCGTGTAGCCAACTATTGCTCCAAACACCTCCTGGAGCACATCATAACCAGCAGCGAGGACTTCCGTTCAGGGCCCGACTCCGTGGAGGGCGTTAAAAGCGGCATTCGTTCTGGCTTTCTGAAGATCGACGAGTACATGCGCAACTTCTCAGACCTACGTAACGGCATGGACCGTAGCGGCTCCACGGCAGTCGGCGTGCTGGTGTCCCCCGAGCACCTCTATTTCATCAACTGCGGAGACTCCCGTGCTGTACTCAGCCGCGTGGGACAGGTACGGTTCTCCACACAAGACCACAAGCCGTGCAACCCACGTGAAAAAGAGCGCATTCAGAACGCAGGAGGTTCTGTGATGATCCAAAGGGTGAATGGTTCTCTTGCTGTATCACGTGCCCTGGGGGACTATGACTACAAGTGTGTGGATGGGAAGGGCCCCACTGAGCAGCTGGTATCTCCGGAACCGGAGGTGTTTGAAATCCCACGCGTTTCAGAAGAGGATGAATTTGTGGTGCTTGCCTGCGATGGCATCTGGGACGTGATGAGCAACGAGGAGCTGTGTGATTTTGTGCGCTCTCGGCTAGAGGTGTGGGATGACTTGGAGAAGGTCTGCAACTCTGTGGTGGACACCTGTTTACATAAGGTGAGGAGGTCACTGCACACGTCTCAACTTGGTTCTTTCAAAAAATCTAATGTTGTCATTACTCACCCTAACATTTGAGATTACCTTAAACATGTAGTACTTCAGAATCGGTTGGTGAAGAAGCACTTCTGTCACTAGTGATCTTGATTGTATTTGTGGCATAAAATATAACTCTAGATGTATGTCGGTGCTATGTATATTTATGCATGTATACATGCTTGCACATATTTTAGAAAAATAGGTTGGTTTATATGTAAAATGTATTGATAATAGAAATATACATATAATGTAAGTATTTTAGAAATACATAGTGTATATGAGTGTATTTATGTATAATAAATATACACAGAACACACATTATTCAAAGAAAACATTTTATTTCGGATTTGATTCATCGCAATTAATGGTTTGACAGCAGTAATCGTAGCTCCTTTATATATTTATACACTATTATATACTATTATTGTGTGTGTGTGTGTATATAATATAATATGCACAAGCATACATGCGCGCACACACACACACATACATACACAAAATAATCAAAATCGAATCTAACACAAAATGAATCAAATACAATTTTTCAAAACCCTATTAAAGAGTTTAATTTGATAATAATTTTGAAATATTGTTAATTTTAGAACCACTGACTTTTACCGTAATTTTTAAATTAGAAATTAGTGTGCATTACATAATTACTTTTTTTTTTTTTAAAGTCCACTTTTGTCCTAATGGGTATCTTCCAAGTCTATTTATTCTGTTTTACATTAGTTACACGGCCTTATGAAGCTGAGCCATTGAGTCTTTACGTAATCGTAACAGTCCTGGTAGTCACATTAGACAGACCTGTTGTGTGTAACTCGTGCTAAAAACAATCCCCACTCCCCTATGCCACGCTGAATTTAAGTGGTTCATTGATCTCATGACCTTCAACTTCTCAAATCCTCCAATTCTCTCCAAAAAACACACTAGTCTTTTGCCTGTATATACAGCAGCTCTCCAGATGCTCAGACAGAGCCTGGAACCTTGTGAGTGATGTCACAGCTCTTGAATCTGGCATGGATTTGCTCAAGTTGATGTCAGGGCTTTGTTTTATTGGTCTGTAGCCGCCTTCATGCTTTTTCATGATGTATGGCTCATATATACATTGGAAACTAAGCTTTTTTCCCTTTTCCACTTGGAAGACCTTTTTTCTCTTTGTGAAGGTCTGCTTAGTGTCTAACTTTGAATAGATGTCACAAATTTCCATCCCAGGTAAATATTGGCCAAATCGGTTTAGATTTATAGTGGTTTACAATAGAAGTGTGTGCTGTTATAAACACTTGCTTGACAAGTTAGATTTTTGTCTAGTGAACTGCCTTTTTAATGAGCCATCTCCCTTTTTATTAACCAGGGAAGCCGTGACAACATGAGTGTTGTTCTAGTATGTTTCCCCAATGCACCGAAGGTATCAGAGGAGGCTGTTAAGAAAGAGGCGGAGTTGGACAAGTTCCTGGAGGCTCATGTGGAAGGTAAGATGCAGCACTTGCTCATTTGTAACCCAGTTTACTGCAGCGACATCCAGTGTGGTGGAAATGGCCATTTTGTAATTCCAAAGGTCCTACTACCAGACCTCAAGTGTTAGTCATGGGGTTTAAAATTGCACTGTTTGGATTGCAGTTGTCTTCTTCCTCCTGGTTCTTCTCTTTCAACATTCTGGCATGTTCTAAACTATCTGGAGGCTCGTAGGATCTTTCCTGGATGGGGAATATATTCATTCTGAAAACCGTTCTAGTGTTTCTCCATTGGATGTGTAGTTAGGACAGCTGTGATGAAATCTATCTGGCGTTCGTTCTCTAGCTGGATATTTTTTTTCTCATACTGTATTGATAAGTGGGATGGTTGAACCTGTACCTACATCATTCTAAGGTTTCACAGCAGCATTCACAGTGGAGTAAATGCTCCAGGCTTCCATTAGCAGTTTGTTGCCCTACATGTTTAACATAATTGTCTCTCTGCAGAAATCATGGAGAAGTCCGGGGAGGAAGGCATCCCAGATCTAAGTCATGTCATACACAACCTTCGCCCTGAGAACATCCCCAACCTGCCACCTGGAGGTGGTCTCGCTAGCAAGTAGGGGTCCAAGATTAAGTTACATTTGTCTTTATGGTCCTTCATATTACATCTACATTGATCAAAAGCAATTGCCCTACTATTCTGTAAACCACAAACACATGGCGCTGTGTTATAATATTGATATCTAGTTCATAATAAAAATTAAGTGATTAATTTAGTGTTCATTTAAAACTGTAATATGTTGCTAAATAGCTTTTTTTTAATAGAAATAATACTGTGCATTAGACTTAAGAAGTGTGTAGTATTTTTTTTATTCTTCAGCATCAATTTAGTACTGTTAGTATTGATCATAGATTATTTATTTAGTAATCCATGCTAATTTTTTGTCATTTTTTTTTATCTTTGATGTAATCCTGACCAACTGTCAAAATGAATATTTAGGCATAGGAATGTAAAAAATGTTTTATGTTGTGATGCCTAAATTCGTATCACATTTTATTATTCTTTTAAACACAATCTCAAATATTGGCCATAACATAAAAATAAAAACAGGTTTATTAGTATAAGAATTTTATATTATTTCATTGAAAATGTTATCTTCTTATGTTGATGATATATAATTCTATAAAATATAAGAATATAAAATGCATATTATGTATAACTAAATTAATAAATTTTAAATTAACTAAACATATTTATGGTTTGAGAATATGCAATACAAAATGGGGGAAAATATATTTTATTAATCAAATATAATGTGTAGATAAAATTATATATTAAGGTATCTGTATTTATGTGAAAATGGCAAAAATAGATTTTTTTAGTTTTTTTTTGCTGCAAAACTATCTATACAGTTTAAAATATCAATGTATTGCAATCTAGAGCTAGTATTGCAATGCTTTTACTGTCCCCCTATGTAATGTGCAAAAAGGTGATTTATTCTCAATTTTGGCCATCTTTGATTTAGCTAATGACCATATAAACCTTTTTCACTGTTATCCTAAGTAGGGTTTTCAGATTCTGTCTAATCGGTCTCTCTTCTCTCATCCAGACGTAGTGTAATTGAGGCTGTTTACAACAGGCTAAACCCACACAGAGAAGAAGATGGGGTGAGTGTTTCCTTGCTGTTTTGATCTTGTAAGAACAAAAGGTCACTTGAGTCTTCTTGCTTAGACTTAAGTCCATCCAATTACTCAAGTCCATCCAATTACTCATCATCTTACAGTACTTTTAATGCATTACACCTGCAAATATTTTGACTTAATATAGGTCTAGGTGACGCATTCATGCATACATTTACTCCCTCGATCATTTGAGTGTGATACATTTAGCAAGTGATTAGCAAATGTCCTACTTAGGGAAGCGTAACTGGTACTCAGAGAGATGGATTTTTTTATATAGGGCAAATTAAACATCCAAACACCACTATGTTTAAAAGCAGTGCCTCTGCATTTAAGATTTTAAATGCAAGGCTTTTTGTGCAGGCCTTGGCTTTGTTTGTCCGTCTGTGCTTGTGCCTCTCTGTGACGGTCTGTATTTGTCTGTCCGCATCTTGGTAATGCTTACTTCAGCGAGTTTATTGCTCTAAGACTTGTGAGAAGAGACGTGTGTTGACAAGCACCTGCATCTTTTGTACCCTTGCGCGCACTCACAGACGAACACACATTCGCCACAAATGTAGCGCTCCTCAAGCGTGCTGCTTTCTTAATGAAAAGGCAGTGTAAGGTCACGGGCAGGTGGCCCGCTCTTAGCAGGGTCTCTTTACCTGCTCTGTCCACTGACACTGGCGTCTTGCACCAGGAGAGCCAGGGAGGAGCAGCCGGCGGTGAGGAGGAAGAAGAGGGCAGCTCCGCCACCGCTCACCTGCTGGAGGCGCTACGACAGTTCCGGCTCAGTCACCGAGGCGAATACCGCCAAGTGCTGGAGCAGGCGCTCTCCACTTACCGGCTGTCCTCCGGGACAGGCGGCACAACTCGGACCGACCCCAAGGAGGAACCTCCCTCGCCCCCTCCGTCCCCGGCCACTGAACCCCTCACCTCTGAGGAGGGACAGGACGAAGCCGCTACACCACAGTCTCTGGACGAGCTCTCTGGCGCCCCCACTGCATGACCCTATTTAGTACCCACTAAACCCAGCCCTGCTATCAAACCCTTTTCCCCAGACCTGCTCTCCGGCCCAGATTGCTAGGTTGCTTTTGGCAGTCTTCCTCCTTAGAGCACTTCCAGTGCAGGTTTTTGGTTGTCTTTATGTGTTTGTAATAGCACTTTGGGTGGATGATTTTTATTTTTTTTCGTGCGTTATACAGAGGAAGTTTTGTGGAGAATTCTTATCACTAAAAACCTGCTCTGCAACTGCAAGTGAGGTTAACCTTGGCATATCCCAGTTCTGTCTGCAGTAAGCACTTTCTCATATCTCTGCACTTAGCGTAGTGTTTTTAAAATGAGACATGGAGGTGTAATCTAATGAAGTGTTGAAGACGCGACAGTTGTCATCTACTCACCCTCATGTCATTCCAGACTCAATTGGCTTTATTTTATGGAACACAAAAATATTTTGTAATGTTTATTTTTGAAAAATGGGGGGGGGTTTGTTTAGTTTATTTTTGTATTTTTGTTTGTGTTTTTAGGTTTTGTTTAGTTTGATTTAGTTTTGCTTTCTTTGTTTTGAGTTTTGTTTTGTCTCCTTTGTAGTCTTTGTACAATCAACACATTGTTAAAAAAAACAATGTTATATCATATCTTTTTTTTGTATGTGTGTTCTGCAAAAATAGATAAATGATTTATTTTTGGTGATCTGTCCCTTTAAGGAGATACCGTTACACCTGAATGATTTGAACATCACCATTTCACACACAAACAGTACTCCATGTAAGCAGTCAAACATTTATAATCACAATTTAAGTGGACGTTCTGGGCCGTGCCAAGTATAAGCACCTGTTTGCTCTCGTGCCATGCGATGCATGTGTACTCCGTGTCCTGGGTTGTCTCGTGGCTGATCATAGTTAAAGAATATTAATGTACTGTAGTAATCATCAGGTACAGCTTCTATTATGCTCTTTATGTAGTATGCTTGTGTGTCTGTGTGTATCAAATGTTAGAAATGCGAGATGATTAACTGATCAAAAGCAATTCTTTCACCATTTAAAGGGGAACTCTAATGCTGTGTATGTGTGTATCTTCCTCTCTTTCCATATCTCTTTCATAACGGTTAATAATGCGAGCTGACCTCTCGAATATGATTGTCCTGTGTCTGCTCTTTGAGTGTTCACAGTTAACTCTACTATCCAGGTGTGTCCTTGAGGAAGAAGCACAAAATGGAAATGCACTGGCTTTATAAGCATGGACCGTATGAGATTACAGAAGCTTACACAATCATTCGTTCTTGCAAAGTTCTCCTTTCGCCTGTTGTGCTGATGCAATCGGTCGATGACTTTACATTTGCATTGAAAAAGTCATTCATTGAAAGGAGACAATACACAGCACTTCATGCAGTCTACACATTAGGCAATGCTGCTAAATGATCATGAATGTCTGTACACCGCAGTATTTGCACAGGGCTTCCTATCTTATTCTTAAACCCGAGTTTGTAGAAAGCAAGCTGAATTCAATCCATGTGGATTATGTCATATCGCAAAAATATCTGATGTTCCGAACTACTTTGGTTTTGTGTTTACTTTGGCTGATTTATCAAGCTGATTACTCTGTTGATTTGGAAGTTAATGCATAACACAAACTGTGTAATCCTCTTAGCAGTTAGCGTAAGTGCATGCATAATGCTGCCATTGTTATATTAAACTAATGTTGCTAATATACAGGCTCAGCAGAATCATAGAGCTGAATTGTCCATATAGCAGTATTTGCTGCCTTGGGTTTTGATGATGATGATTATCATTTTGTTTCTTTTTTTCCTGGGCAAAGGTTTGTATTATTTTTGTTTCACACTGAAGTTCAAAATAAATCAAATTCAACTATTGATATCTGTCTTTGCTCCCATTCATTTTCAAATTTGAGATGACACCACACAGAATACTGATAGCCTCGTAGCTCTTGCACGAACTTGTTCACTCTTAACTATTCTTCATAATCAGTTATGGCTTATGTTCTTACTCATGAGCCTTGTTAGGGGAAGTTTGAGGTTTGAGGTAAGTGAGCTTCAAATGTGCCTTAATCGTTTAAAAGCAGGGGGAAATTCATTTTCTTTTCAGGTGGAAATGCAATTTAAAAATGTTGGCCAGGCCTTGTAGTTGTTTTTGTTTTTGCCCCCGCCCTTTTTTACGAATTACGTATTTTGTTGATTGACTCTCTTAGGGGTACACGTGGATTAATGCAACCTCTCCTATTTTGGTTTTATGATGTTTTGATGTTATTAGCTTTCAGCCCATTGTTTACATTTGAGTCCCCTGTAGGTTCAGTTTGAAAGTTTGGGGTCTGTATTCGGGGATTTAGAAAAACATTATGAATGGGAAGTTGGTTATGTTCATTTATTTAATCAAAAATACAGTGATATTGCAAAACCTTGCTTAATAATAAGAGTGTTATATTTTTCAAAATTAATAATAAATCTTACTGACCCCAAACTTAAGTTATTTAAAGCCAAGCCCATGCTTCGTTTTCTGTTGCATGGAATTGGGAATTTAGAGAATATTTTTTCCAATCCTTTTCTTGTCTTTCACATCCTTTTTACCCTTTTTAATTGTTCTGTGTTTACTTATTTCGTTCTTGTTTTCTCCTTGTCACAGAGCGGAGGTGACCTGGACGACCCCTGGTAGCCCGAGCAGCCAACGGCTTCTGAACCACACGAGAATGTCCTCAGTTCACACATGAAAACCCTTGCTCACACACTTTTGGTTTCAATTTGGAGAGCGTCATAGGAAATGTTAAACGGCAAGTCTGGGAATACATACGCTTGTTTTTTAAAGATGATGAGAAAACTACAGAAATGTGTTTTTGTTTTTTTTTGTTTTTTTGTTTTTGTTTTGTTTTTTAGAACTGCATCGTATGGTAGAGAGATTTATTTTTACTCCCCCACCCCCTTCCTCCTGAAATCTGTGTCCAGAAGTTGCTGGATGCTAATTTGGAGGCATGAACTCTGAACTCAGCTGGAGGAGGGCAGGGCCAGTGAGCTCTGAGAGGGACTGGGACCCTCGTTCAGACACGGCTCTCTTCGAAACCCCCTTCACTTCACGCATGTGCAGCTTTTTTGGAGGCATGATCTCAGTTCTTGTTCACCGTTTCTGCCGCCCTCTTCTTTAACCCCTGCGATTCTTAACAAGGCTCTATCCCATCAGCTGGACACAAATGTAACGTATCTGTTGTGGATTTTTTTCTCTTTCGGGGCAGAGGCAACTTTCTTCTAGTGTCATTCATTTTGGTTCTTGCTGTTAAACATGAAAAATTAAAAAAGAAAAACTCCTGAGACTCGAATCTCGACAGCAGGAGATTATCGCGAACCCTGCTATGAATTTGGAGGAGCTTGTCACGGCGACTTCCTCACAGTCGCCTCAGTGACACAAATACTCCTTCTCTTTTTCGCAGCACTCTTCGTTCCCTGCTCTCCCCATCAGCTTGCCTTCTGGTTTGTGGTTTTCTCTAACAAAGTAGTCGAGTTTCAAATAGTTTCCCCCTCTATCATTTTGACTTGGCATTTTTAACTTTTTTTATTATTACAGATTATATGGCGTAATTGGTATTGTTTGATTGCACTCACATTTGATTACGAAAACGACAAAATACTAAAAAAAACTATATAAAAGAGAAACTATGAGAACGTAGAGTATTTCTAAAGTGAAACTGCAGAAATATGTATGTGTATATAGCTATATATATTTTTTCTCCTTTAACAGCGGAGTGAAAGAGTGGGGGGGGGGCGCTCTCTCTCTCCTCAGACTGGCTGATAGGTACTTGAATATTCATTGAGTGGTTCTGATTTTTTTTTTTCTTTTTTGGGTAATCCTTAATATAGGATTGTTTTTGAATCGTGCCTGTAAAAGGTGAACCATGCTGTAAGGGGTGTACTTACAGGACAGTTAGCTATGAATGAATGTACCCCTTATTCACACTGATACACAATGCATAAACCTTCACACACCCATTTGTACATGCTCATGCGTAACACTTTCATATGTGCATTTATTGTTTGATTAGCTTCATCATATACAGTCACGTTCTTGCTCCATGTACTTCACATGTGAGGGTTTTTTTTCCTGCGCTGTGCGATCATCAGACATGTTCTGGAGGCCTTCTTTTCTTCCTCCTTTTTTTTTCGTTTTTGGTTGTTTATTCATCGACTTCACCTGCTCTGGTGTGTAGCTTTAAAATGAGTGTTTAATTGAATTTTATGAGATGATTGTTTATGTATGTATATATATTTTTGCAGTTTTCCCCTCTTCTGGTACATAACTTGTAGCCATATGCTGGAAAGCTTCATTTTAGGACAAATAGATTAAGTCAGATTCCAGTCGAGATGGTAAAGAGATATATTTTGTGCGGTGAGTGCTCAAGGACATTCATTTGCGTTGTCTATATCAACAATTATTGATACATAGAATAATTGAGACAAAGTATTTTATTTATTCCAAGTGTATTGGCTTAAGCAGAGAGGTTTTCGCCGGAGGGGGAAACTACTGTCCCGTGTGTTTTGGAGAGTGTGATTGAATTCTCTTGCTCTCATGTCCTTCCTCTCTTTCTCTCTGATTCTCTCTAACCACCTGACGAGCCCATGTAATGAACGTCCCCGGTATGATGTTGTGATGTTTCAGTAGCAAACAGTGAATATGATTCTCCTCAATAAAGGATTGCTAAAGTTTGATGTTAACACAGTGACTTGCTTGTGTTTGAAATGTTATCTCACAATGGCACCGAAGGGGAATGAAGGGTTAATGAAATGTCCTGTTTTAACGCGGAAGCTATTTCCTGTGAAAGTGTGAGACTTCCAAATCCGCTGTAGCTGTGCAATACAGCAATGCCCTTTTGTTTTCAGAAGTACTTTTCCCGTTTATTTTTGGCGTGATATTTTTTTTTGCAGAATGCTGGGTAATGTAGTCTTTTCACCAGGATTTTCACTGCCAAACAGTAAGTTAGATAAAGCCAGTTGATGGCTTCACCAAAACGCATTCCTTCGGGTAACCTCTACAGTGTCTGTCCACTTTCTCATAGGCCTTCTGATTTAGTTTTTTCATGGGGACTTCTTGTTTTAGTTAAGAGTTAAAAGCCATGACGTCAGTCAAAACAACCAGCTTTTTTCATCTCGTTTCTATTTATTTATTCAGGGGGACAATATGCATTAATAATACATTCAATATGTAAAATGCACCAGATTTAGATGGCTAATTTTCATCTGTAGTCCCTTTTGAGATGAGATGAGTCATATTACAAACTTCGATTTGGACAAAAACACAACTGGATTTGATGATAAAAAAGAACTACATTTCTATGCAAGACTGAAAATGCTGATTTAAAAAAAAGGATAAATATAAAATGGATTTAATTGAAGATATTGGTTGTCTTGCATAGAAACAATAAATTTGAACTTTATACAGTGTGTATATATATCAATATCTCATGCAATATATATATCAAGAGTTCATTTGCAAAAACTGCTCACTCAGTTTTTAACGAACCAAAAATCATGTTTTTTATTGTGCATTCCAAAGTGCAGTTAGCATACTCAAAACAATAACATAATATATAAATACACAAACATTTCAAGCATTGCATTGAATTCTGCTGGTGAACAGCACTTTAAAAATGTACAAAACAAAAGTAGGTACCATTGAGTCACCTCATAACTCCCAGCAGACCTGTTTTCAAAGGTTTATAAGCTAATAAATACAAATAATTTCCCCTATGGGAAAATGAATGGTATTTTTAGTTCCGGATCCCAACTGCTGACCTGTGAAGTTCATCTCTTTAAAAAAAAAAAATGTGCGTTTGTGATAAAACCACAAATTTCATTTTGCAGTGTCAAGCAAACTGTTTCTGTACAGCTAAAATAACTGGAAGATACTGGAATAATCAGGTAAAAAATAAGCTGGATTAAACAGCAGCAAAGGTGTTCGAGGTGTGAGTGGTTATGTCAGTGGATTGGCACTAGAGGGCGGGATAACTTGTTAAACGGGTCAGACTTTCATTAGAGTAGGTGTGAGTGCTGAATAAAGCACGCTGTGATCCACTAAGGGCACATTTTTTTTAAGCAGTGTTTTGTTTTCTTGGATGTCTTGAGTCTTTGTATTCCCCAAAAGTCATTAAAATGATGTTGATTATATTATAGAACAAGAAACTGTGGTTTAGCTTTAGAGGCAGCAGTGTGTTTCCTCTTGGTGAAAATTCTTTTTGAAACTGAAAAGATCCTGTTTCATTATGAGGAAATATCTCGCTTTACTCTGGTAGTCCGTGTGAGTGAAGTGAGTAAAGATGAGGAACGGTGTGCGTTACACCTCAGCTGACTGCACATGCTCACCTGACTGCAGGGTGTCGAGGGGTCATCACCTCTCACCCTTTCTGCTAATCATCAGCAGAGACATCCTGAGTTTTTACATCTGTACCTCATTACAATGTCTCCCACTGCAATTTCTTAATCCCCTTAATGATCCAGTGTAGACCCACCCCCATGTAAAAAGTGTCCCTGCACGGTTACACAGTATTGTTTCCCTGGATCGGGATGCCAAACGCGTGGATTAAGGTAATCCACACTCCTCAGGCTGAAGCAGTGGGGAACTTGACTGGATTGCGCACAGCCTCTCAGGTTTGTGGATTGGGTGATTTAAGGAAGGTGGTTAAATGGTCTGAAAAGAGTTATGGGGAAGCTAGTTTAGTCCAAACACCTGTCGATTGAGGCTGTATGTAAAAATAACAATGCAGTAAAATGCCTGGTGTCGAGCAAAGTAGGAAGTACCAGAGACAAACATTTAAAGGGATAGGTCACCCCAAATAAAAAAATGTATAGGAAAGTCAATGGAGACCAATGTTGTCAAAATATATTAATTGGTACAATTAATCACATCCAAAATAAAAGTTTTTGTTTACATAATATATGTGTGTGTGCTGTGTATGTATAAAGACACACACATGGATGTACATTTTTAAGAAATTAAATATTTAGATATGATATAATTGATATGAATATAAATATAGGCATTCAAATCTGTAAATATTTTCCCAATATATGCAGGATATATTTAGGTATGGTCTTTATATTTGTGTGTGTGTGTGTGTATATATGTTAGTAAATGTATATTAGTAAATACACACAGCACACACATATATTATGTAAACAAAAACTTGTATTTTGGATGTAATTAATGTCTGACAGCACTAGTTCTTATTTTAAATATTTCTTTAAGTTAACTGAAACAGATGTGGGCCCTGAAGTGTGTTTTAATCACACAGAAATCTTTTTTATATTTAAATAGGCAGTATATAGGATAATAGAAGATCTAAAGATGAGCTGTTTTTAATTTGTGTGCCTAATTTTTAAAACGCTGTTTTAAGACATTGTAAGCGATGCATGTGGAATAATGAGCATGTTTGTACTTATG
Organism: Enteromius thamalakanensis; assembly: GCA_032357475.1. Lineage (NCBI taxonomy): Eukaryota > Metazoa > Chordata > Actinopteri > Cypriniformes > Cyprinidae > Enteromius > Enteromius thamalakanensis. The sequence goes on from JAUCMT010000021.1 coordinate 7,496,015, forward strand.
TGTTCTGGTGGGGGGGACTAAGTCTTAACTTCGCAAAAGACACGAGTGCAATGTCTAAGCACATCCGTTTAGCTGATGTTGTCATTCTAAAAACAATTGAAAAGTGTGTGACCTACCCTTAATGCCTCCAAAAATGCTGCTTAAACTCGTAGAGGCTAAATTGCAGACACAAATCTCATTTGAGAAGCTAGAAAAACTTGCAGATCATCAGTACAGCGACCAAATTGCCTCGCAGTGTAGCTAAAAAGTCCCTTAAAAGTTTATCTCGCCTCTGCATTGGTTACTTGGGCTCACCTAATATATAAAGCTAGCATCATGGTTTGTAACGGCCAGCTGAAATCCCTTAGCTCATGGGTGTATAGAGTTAGCAGCGGGGGTCTGAGCGGTTGATCAGGAGGGTGGGCGTGGGGGGTGTTAGGGATTACCCCCTTTTCCAAAGCCTAGTTACATTGCAGAAGTAAATGAGCTGTTGAAAGAATGCACCCAGGGCAGGAACAGCCATACGTCCTGGGGACTGAAGCTTAAGCGCCACCCGATTGGTGGGATTACAGAGGAAATGAGAGGACAGCACAGGGGACCGAGAGCCAGGTAATTCAGCTCTAATTAACCACATTCACCAACCCGCATGCATTCGTCCCCACCTTTTCTTCATTCCTGCAGGATTTGTTTCTACCTGTTGAGACACAGTTGCTCTGCGAGTTCTCAGACGCATTGTTCGGGAGAACTTTTGGATGCGTTGCAGTGAGTTTATTTCACAGGTCGCCCTCCAAAAATTGCAGCTCTTTCGAGCAGCAGGTGTCGTCCGGCTAACGTGCTTGTGTGATAAACTTTCTCTCAGTCTCGTCTGACTCCGTATTTGTCAAGTGACGTTAATTACGCCGCTCCCCTGCTATGTCTTTCTCTGTTTCTCCCTCTCTGAGCTGTCACCTCTGTGTCAGTGGATATCCCTGAGTCTCAGCATGCGGCGTCCATTGGAGCTGAATGCGCCCTCCCTCTCAGCCACCGGCCCACCAGCCTGCGCTGTCCTGACATGACAGGCCATTGTGTTTGTCCAGCCAGGCCGAAACCCCTGGCCGCAGGAAGGAATTAAGAGAGGATAGGAGGGGAGAAGTAATTATGTTTAGTCACTGAATTCTGTAGATCCCTGTGTTAATTATGCGATTCACCACAAAACACTGTCAAGTCAAGTGAAAAGAGCAGGAATGCCGGTGAGAGCGGATCAGAACATGACACCTCGGAGCCCCTGTGAGGTCAGGGCAGGACCGTGTGTTTGTAAGGGTAGGATAAGCCGCTCCCGTACACCAGGCTCCAATTACAGGCCTGCCCATTCAAATGCGTTTCTGCTCGGCTCGTCTGGCTTGTCAGCAATTTTTTCGCAATTAATAGGGCGTGAGAATCTATGTGTGCTGTAACATGCGTCTGCTGAGGAAAAGACACACTGTATGTTGTGTAACTGACATCTCAGTGCTCTCTGCAACATGTTTCTGTAGTTCTGTAGTACAAAAGAATTGGGGCCCACTAGGGGGTCTGCAAGAAATTTAAAGAGAGAAAAATATACATAAATATGTGTGTGTGTGTGTGTGTATATATATTAAGATTGAGAGAGGAGGGAATCAGGAAATGGTGCTTGAACTTGGGACGCCTGAAATGCCACGATGCTACAGTATGCATATTTTTTTTATTTAATGTATTATCATGTGTAATTAATATAATATAATAAAACCTCATAACTATGACACATTAAATTTATATTTTTAACTATAATATAATTAATACATAAAATATTTATTAATATATATATAAGATTAATTAATCTTATGTC
>JAUCMT010000021.1:7497914-7517672 GCA_032357475.1 Enteromius thamalakanensis
AAATATTTTATAATAATTACATAACTGATGTATTCGTTATATTAAACATATTATATATTAAAATATAATTGATTTAAAAAAGGAAAATATACATCCTTAATATAACTTAATAATTTTCATAAATATTTATGTTTCACATTAATGTGTGTGTGTGTGTATATATATATAATTTTTTTTTTTTAAAGGTTGCTTTATCTTAAAGGTTTTATATATAAGATTTTTTATTAATTTTATTGTTAATCAAGTTCATTTGTTTTTTTGTTTTTAATTAATTAAAGATTAAAAAAATTCACAAGCAATAGTTTTTTATCAAATTTTTTAGATGTTTATATGCTTACTTGAAACTTCATAGTTGTCTTTATTTAAGACAGGGGTTATCTGAGGATCCTCGGCCACAAGAAGTTTAAAAAGCCATGCTGTAGTCCCTCTATAGTATCAGTGAACATGCTATTGTGTGAAATGTATTTATATTCTTCTTCACAGATGCGCTCTAGCCTGAGGAAGCAGACCAATGTGCTCCTAATATCTATCTCCATATTATGGCTTCTCTTTTGTAAGTGAGGAGAGAGAGGCCGATACGATCAGGTGCAGGAGCCTCGGTCCGCAGGCTAGACCGGCTCTAAAGGAGTCAGGAGAGAAGAGGAGGAAGTCATTTATGGGCTGAGCATGTTTCATGCCTCAGAAACCATGTTGAATTAAATAGAGTAATCACTGCTTGAGGCCACCCTCTCTCCGGTTCACTCTCTCTTTCACTCTTTGTACCTCATTTGCTGCTGAGAGGAGTGGATTATCACTAGATCACCGCAGAGGCTGGCCCAACAAATCCACACACACTATTTCACCTACATCGTGTTTTTGCAGACGTTAAAACCTGGTGTACTTCACTTGTTTGCCATCTCATAGTCACATACTTCTGTTTAGCCAATCTAAAGCTGGTGATCAACAGTTTCATTGCGTCTGACCAACCTGTTAGTCATTTGACCTTGCGTCCCCGTGGCCAGCCGAAGGAGAAGAACCACAAGGTCAGAGAGATAAAAATAGTTTTGATTCAGATCAAGCGAAGCGTTTAATTCTGGAGGTGCCCTCGGGCCACTTCCGTGAATGCTCTTAATCCACTTCTATAATGCACATTGCCCAATTGTGTATGTGCATTATCTGGACGCAATGTGAGCTCCTTTGGGCGGTCATTGTGAAACACAATGCTGAGTGTCTCCTGTGAGCCGTATGAATTTAGACGATGACAGCTGAGCGTGGAGACAAGGCTGTATATCTTATTTATGGGGTGGAAGGAAAGGTAGCAGCAGGACATGGGTGTCATATTGAGAGGCTGCGATGAGGAGGCAGAGGGAATGACTGTGAGCCGCTTCTGCCACAGAAAGGACGAGCGGGGATGGTTGAAGCACTTTTTATTCTTATAATTTAGTGTTTTGTGCCTCAGACTTTGCATCTTCAAAATTTGTTTCCACTGCTGAAGCTTAAATTTAATTAATAATAAGAAAACAAATACTTTTGAGAAAAAGGTTTATATTTTAAATAAATGCTGTTCTCTTTACATTTATATTCATTTAAGAATACTGAAAAAAGTAGCAGTTTCCAAAAAATTGTTTATAAATTAAAAATAAAAATTAGGCAACGTTATTAACTAAACAGGAATATTAGAATGATTTCTGAGGGATGGATTGCCACGGAAGAATGGATTAATGACGCTGAAAACTACGCGTTCATGAGTCATTACTGTTATACAGTTACTTTTCTGTGTCTATGATTTATGTACTTATATTTTTTCTGAAATAGTCACATTTAAAAGAAATTCATTGAAATTATATATAGTAGGTCTAATTTATCACTTAAACCTTTTGGCTGATATATGCATTCAATTTTATCATGTCCTCAGTGCAAAGTAATCAACTGAATCCACTAGAAATATATAAACCATGAAATGATGATAACCTCAGAATATGTTTTTAATTATGTTATGGACTTGACTAAACCTCACGTACACTTATATTAATTTTATATGTATTTATTGTTGTACATTTTTCTTCATTTACCTTGTCCCTAAACTAATTTTTCACCCTGTTAGGATGTACTGCCTCACCTTCCAGAATAGGCTAAAATTCTACTGAGATCATTTTCAAGAAGATATTGCTTATTTTTTTACGGCTGAAATGTAACCCTACAAATGGAGGTAAATGTCACCTCTCATTCCTGTCTTTTTTTAAATGTTGTCCTGCTTGTCCAACTCTTAAAGTTTCACCCTGTTAGGCTACATTATGAAGAATGTTTGTGCAATCAAAAAAATAAAAGAATGAAAAACATATATGACTTAGTTATGAATGTTATGTTAACCTGTAGAAGGTTAGAGCTAAATGTTGATCACTGAAAAAACTACAGCTCATTTAGCTCCAAATTTTCCACCCTGTTAAGTAGATTCCACTCTGTTTATAGAATGTGGAAATTCTAATAGAATACCAGGCTTGTATGTGTCACTATTTTGGTAGAATGCTAAAAACATGAAAAACATGTAACATGAAGCCAAAATGTTACCGGACACCAGGAATGACCCTCATCACAGAAGTAAATTATATTTTAAAATATTTTAAAATAGAAAGTTATTTTAAATTGCAATAATATTTCACAATATACTGTTTTTTTATGGATCACAAAGTAAAAAGAATCACAAAACCATTAAGTGGCACAACTGTTTTCAACATTGATAATCATACATACATACATACAAAATAATTTATGAAGGATCATGTGACACCGAAAACAGATGGCTGCTGAAAATACAAATTTGCCAATAAATGATTAAAACAGAAAACATCCATTTTTTTAAAAAAAACTGTAATATTTCACAATATTACCGTTTTACTGCATTATTGTTTAAATCAATTTTGCTGAGCGTAAGAGACTTTTAACAAAAATCGGTTCAAAGAGATGTTAATGACAATTAACATTTAATACCAAGATTACAAATTAAATTATAATTCTGTCAAAAGTCTTTGTCTCACTATTTTTTTTTCTTTTTCTTTTTTTGGCCTTTATATTTGTGCACAAAAACTTCAAGAGAGTGTTGAACATGTAGAACATGAATCCCTTTACCTCATATATTATTATTGCTATTATTTCTTTTGTTATTTATTTATTCTGAGTGGTAAAAATAACAGTTTTCCCTACTTTTAGAACAGCAGGACAGGTATTCATTGCATACACTGTAGCGTGTACAACCAATGAGGCCCTTACACATTAGTTTCAGTTTTGAATTTGAGTAAAAACTGTAATCTAGTCCTATGAGAACAGTAGCCTGCAAAATTACTTTCGGTCTCTGTCTGGCCTTTTCTCAATTTACACAATTGGATTGGCCACAGCAAGCAGTGTTAATTGCACTTACCAATAGCCTGTGGGCGTCACAGGGATTATCGACCTGTATCATATTTGTGAAGCTTCCCAATGATCGGAACATTTGCTGATCTGGGGCTCTGAGTGCTTTATCCTGCTTTACTGTTCAGAGTGAAATGTTTTTATCCAATAACAGACACGCGTGTCACCAGCGGGTGGCAGCAGTGTCCACTGTTTGCGTGCGGGTTCTCTGGTGGTCTTTGAGAACCTGACAGCTCCTGTCTGTAAGTGTCTTGTAAACATGCAACATTCACAGCTTCTTGTTCAGGCTTTTAGCTGCGAGCTCATTTGCAGATGCCTCGAAGTAAAAGCAATCTGGAAAGAAGGAAAGTTTACTTTAAGACTGAGGCGCAAAACATACTTACTGAATTACCAAGGGAGTGTGTGCATTTGTTTTAAGAGACAGTTTATGCAGAAATAAACATTATGTCACCGTGTACTCATTTCAAACCTGTGTGGCTTACTTTCCTTTGCAGAACACTTTCTATTTGCAGATGTTTTGAGGAATGTGGCATCTCACACAGTAAGTGTGGGGTACAAAACAACATTGCTCTTCACCGAATACTATAATACGCAAAGAAAAAAAAAACATTATTATTTTTTTATTTTTACAGTTCTAGTAATGTTGGGGGGAAATGAATTTTGCTAATCAAGAGTTAAGGTTTGATATATTTATGGGTGAAAACTTACAAAATATCTTCATGGAACATGATCTTTGTCATATCCATACAATGTATAGTTGGATATTGCCACAGATGTGTGTGTGTGTGTGTGTGTGTGTGAAAGGTTATTTGCAAAAACAGATCAACAACAAATTCTTTAACAAATTTCAATAATCATATTTCTTTATTTATTATTTTTCTTATTGTGCATTCCAGTGAATCCAATCAAACTGCAGTTACTCTGATTAGGCTAAAAGTTTACTTACACAAAGAGCAAACAAACACAATAAAAAATATGATAACATGATAAAAACGTGAATTTTGAAAATTTTATAAAATCTGTTTTTGCAAATAAACTCTTTATATAGCATATATATATAAAATTATTAGTTATTTTTATTTAGTATTATTAGTAAATACTATTTCAGTCTTTCTAAAATTTCTAATTTTTTAATATATTACCTGATGTTTCTTCCTATTTATTTCTTTTTTATTTCTTTTATTTATTTGTGATAAATCTTCTAATTTGTGATAAGTTGTGATTTGAGACTAGAGGTGGACTAGTGAATAACCAGCTGACTGATGGGTAATCATTAATGCATATGACAGTAATACCCAAAGCCCTTCACTCTCAGACCTGTTCACACAGCACTCAAGAGGGGATTTATAACCGCTCCATCCTCCCTCAGTCCCCCACCACCATTCCACCTGTTACCTTCCTCTCGCTTCCATGGACAGAAACCTTCTCTCTCTCGTTTTAATCCCTGAACTTTGTCACCTTCCAAAATCTCCATCTCCCCTTCTTTACCTCTCTCCTCTTCCCTCAGATACACCTGTGGCGGTCTTATCTGCAGCTGTGCTGTGTGAGTGTGGTATTATGAGATTAAGGATGGAGCTCTGATGATTAGATGCAGGTCTTAATTGGAGTGGAAGGTGTGCTTGGCTCCAGCCAGTGATTTTGACAGTATGAGTAGGGCTCAGAGCACTGATACCGGACCTGGTTGGTGGAAGGAAGATCGTCTAATCGTTTCTGATTGGTCCAGGGAGCTCGGTTGGGATAGATGGATAAGGAAAATGACTCTCCACTCTCTTGTATTTCGATGTCTTCGCACTCTATCCGCAAGCTTAATGATGGCCGGCTGTCCATCATAATGCAATCATAACTGAAAGGTGTTCCCAATCAGGATTGTGGATTAAGTGATTACGTTTGCATTGTCGCTGCCCATTGTCAGGGGTCAAGCCTGCGTAATTTTGGTGATGGAGGACTGGTCTGATTCCGTGGGCCATTACCCAGGTCACCCTGACGGCTTGTGGCAGGTGTGGCCTCTCTAATGACAAAAGAGCATATTGATATAATTGCTCTCTTTGTGATTAATTTCATATTGTAATGGGACGGGATTTAGCAAAGCTCTCCCCAAAACTCTCAGCTTCTCATTACAGGAAGAGCCCGTCACAGAGTCTCACTGCTATGCTAATATAGGTCATCGTAGTAAACGAGCACCCATTAGGTTATTGTATTATCAGATATGCACCACAACAGCCCAAATTAGGGTAAGAGGCTCATAGAAAGATTAAAAAACAGAGTTGGTTCCTCTTGTCACTTTTGCATGCACAACAAGTCCCCGTCCGGAGACTCCTGGAGCGTTTCGAGCAGATGTTCTTGCTGCACAGATTGCTCTTGCTTCGGGGCATCCTTCGAGCATCAGGGGCGGCCTCTTAAAAGCCTGAATTAGTGCCTCTGAATATTACATGCATGTAATGGGGTTTTAATTTGGAGATCGCCAATTCAACGTTTTACACAAGCGACGTTCCACCTGAGGATAAAGAGCACTGCAGGTAAAAATTGGATCGTAATTATGGAATGACCTCCTATCAGCTGGTCAATCCCATTCACTTGGCCGTGTGGGTTGCGAAAGCTTTGCAAGTTCAGGAGGCCGTTAACTGAAATGGCCTTTTGACAAGACCCCCTGTCACCAAGCACCACTTATTGGGCGTCTTTCGCCCTGTGCATCACGCTTTCCTCCATTGCTCACCATTCATTCCTCCCTCCTCAGCAGGCCGTCATAAAGAAACGGGCCCAGCCGTTGACCCCGCCATTCAAACCGGGGTTCTCTGCTGTGCCCAGCATGTTGTCTAACAAGCATCCTCGGTGCCCCATTTCTGATGGTTAGAATTGCAGGGGACCCTCGGGTCAAATGCGGGCCTGGCATTTGCCCCGAATACGCACCAGCGTAAAAAAGACACACCTAAACCCTAGCCCTGTAAAATCAGTTACTTCCAAAAGTTTTAAGAGCACTTATCAATTAACGAAAATGGGTTAAACCGAAAAAATTAATAAAAAATGCATTAAAAAGAATGCATTAAAAACAATGGCGGACACTTTTTATAAAAAAAAGTTCTGTGTTCTGTCAAAGCTGCGTCGTGTCTGTTGCGTCCCTTCAAAAAGACGGCGTGTGAAGACATTACTCAATTATTACTCCTAAGTGCCTCTTAAAATTTAAGTGCTTCGCTGTCTTTCAAGCTGCCATTATGTTTAAAGGCAGTTCCCCTTGTGTCTGTTCATCTTATCACTTTTAGGGCAATTTCATAACGGAGCAATTTAATCCACTGTGTGGTTTCAATCCATGGAGTTCTCCAGTAGTATCACTGGAGTATACACACATATGCACACAGCCAGCCAAGCAGGAGAACACTGTGTTTTCCACAGTATGTTGATGGCCGGTGAGGTCACACTCTCTCTCTCTCTGATAGTGAAGAGTGGAAGATGAGCAGGTCTCTGTGGAGTGAATAAATGTGTAAATGCAGGTCGTTCTTCTCTAATCCACAGAGGTGGAAAAGCACTGAGCCGTTAAATAAGCAGAGAGCTGAGCCGCTTTGCTCTTCGCCTGCATATTGACCAGAGACTTAAGATGATTAATGCAGCACTTTAGCACTGCAGAGGAGAGAGTGTGTGTGTGTGTGTGTGAGAAAAAGACAGAGAGAGATGGATAGTGAGAAAGAATGAGATGTTGAGAATCTTAATTGTTTTGTTTAAACGATAATTGAAGTCTGAGATGATTTGGCATGCAAAAACGGTTTTAATCAGTATTTTTGCCTCGTTTTTGGCAAATATATCTAAAATTCATTTAAAAAAAGATCAGTTTACTTGAAGCTAAATTTTATAAAATAATAATAATAGAAGTAGTAATAATAATTATAGCATGCTTGTTCTGAGCATAAATTTAACAATATGTTTTCATTAAAAAAAGACAAAACAATACAAGAAATTGGGGTAAGAAATATAATTAAGAAAGATATCAGCTTTGAATATTTACTTGACTTTGGCACCATGTAGTGCAAAAAAAAAAACTTGATTATTTCTTGTATTTTATATTATTACACATTTATCAGAATTATATTTTGTGTCTTCGTAAAAATATATAAAAATCTTTAAAGTATGATAAATTTACTAGAAGCAAAATTGCATACAATTTTCAAAGAATATATGTTGCATTACATTTGTTTTTCTCATATTATTTTAAGCATGTTTTTAGGCAGGGGGGTTTACACCTTAATAGACAAACACAAAAAAAGTGGATCCATTGGCAGTTACTTTATTCAAGGTCGACCGGCAGGGTCAGAAACACGAAATCAGAGCAGTATCAGGCAGATGTCGGGGCAGGTGGAAAACAGTCAGCGAGGATAAACAGGCAGGCAAACAATCGATAGCCAGAGATAGCGGTCCAAAATCATACATGGAAAAGCAAGACGCATACTGCTTAAGTCATTTAAAATTGAACGTACTACTCAACCGTTAAAAAGTATGTTCTATATAGTATGAATGTGAGTAGTATGAATGGAATTCGGATGTACTACATCTGCCATATTGATGTTGTCACGCGTCGTCACAACAGCGCGAAAATGTAAACTTTCAATAAGTCATCCGTTTATTTAGAGTGTGTTAAGCAAGTGTAATTTAATCACAATAAACAAAGTTTTTTTCCTGAGGTACTTACACTTGAAATGAGCCTCAACCTTCCGCCATTTTTCGAATATGACGCCTCCTCTCCCAGAGCCTTATGGGATAGGAAAGTGTCCATGGTATGCTTGCTACAGAATTTGGCCGGAAGTAGTAGGTCATCCGGGTGCTTCTTGCCTACTGAATTTCAAATGCTATGAATTTCGGACATACTACTCGCCTCGCATACTGTTTTTCGCGTACTATATAGTAGGGAGGTAAGTGATTTCAGACACAGCACAAGACTTTGCAATGAGTTGAATGTGTGTGTGACATAAATAGTCCTCTTGATAGGAATCAGGTGTGTGCGCAATCAGTTCCTATTCATGGGGTGATATGGGAAAAGGAGTTTCTGAGATGATGGTGATATTCTGGATGGAGTGCCCTCTTCAGGGGCTTAAGGGAACTCCAGCTGAAAATCATGACAAAAAAATAGGCTTTTTTACTATGCTTTTCAAGAAAATTAATTTTTTACATTCTATGTTATATTATTACACACATCATTATTTTATATCTTGCTTTGCAGAAAACAAAAAACAAAAAAAAACTAAAAACCTTTAAATTTGCGACTCAAGTACAACTTTAGGAATTCAACAATAAGTTTTGAATTAAATTTATTTTTCTCACATAATTGAGAATTTATATTTCCTTGTTTTAAGCATTAAGGTTTGTTTTCACTTAAAAGGGGAAGAAAAATATGTAATAAGTCAAAATTCAAGACAAATTCTCTTGCAAAATGCAATATCGTACACAATTGTTTCACATCTACTTTTCATTTTCAAGATGTATAAGTAAAATTAAAATGATTGTTTTTTACACAAATGGTATTCATTCATTCTTTACACTGAAGTGACCATATTTTTTGAATACATGCGCACAAAGTACTCACTGCCATAGAATTTACTGGTTCACAGCACATACCCAAACAGTGGAGAATTCACAGGCCGGGAGATGAGAAAAATGGAAAGTGCGCTGCACAAACAGAGCTCCCAGATTTTGCGTAGCTCTATTTAAATTCAAGAAGTTGCGTTTGACATCCCAATCCCAAGGTTGCACCGTGTTCGCAGAGAGCGGTTGTAATTGGCTACTGACAGCAGGGTGAAAGGTCAGATGCAATCGGGACTCAGGTAATTTACTGGTGGAAGTGATTTACGTGTGTGTTTGTTTTTCATATTCACCACTCCATGAGGAATTGCATTTTTAACAGGGCGGGAGGGAATGCAGAACAGTTGGATGCTGATTGCAGATCTTCCACATGTGCTCTGTGTGTGTGTGTGTGTGTGTGTGTGTTTTCTATGTGCATATTTATGCTGTCACTTAGTCGCTCTCCCCTCTAACACAACCTTACTGAATGCCTCAAAGCATGTAGACTTTTGCACTGTATAAAAGCTGAATAAAGTAGTAACCGTAGCTGTATGATGCTTTTTGTTAAAAAGATGTTGAAATCAGAAATACTCAGCAAAGAGGGTAAAAGAATAGCCATGTAAAGCATTTGATAACAGGCTTTTCATTGCAGTGGGCTCTGCTGAACAGTGTACTTCGAAAGACACTGTCCTTTCATGCAGCTGCATGTCACAATAGGCCAAAAGGTGAATGCCAGCAGCTATGGACTGAACCAAACAGGCAACGTCAGATCCCGCGAAGCAATAAACCTTTCATAATAAAAGAGGTCATCTTTCTCTCCGTAGATTACCTGTACGGCTGCAGATCCATTAACCTTGAGTGAAACACATGACCGCTCTCTGAGCGTTTTGGTTAGGAAGCCAAATCAAAGATGTAAGGGAGAAAATGGTAGCCGTGAAATCGCGGAAAAGGGTTGCAAATAAAATTCAGATCTAAAAATGTTTGTTTGATTCTTTTATAACACACAGTTTGCCAAAGCCTGTGGTTGAGATGTGCAAACGTTTCATAAGAAAATATTTTAGAGGTTGCGTCCTGCCATTCTATGATAAGTTCATCAAGTTGAAAAGGAAAAGAACAGACTGAACCTAGCAGGTAACCACAGTTGATTGTATTTTTGCGTGTCAGCTCTCAGGACCTTTATTTAAATGCCTTTGCTCTGGCTATTTGTAGTTGAAAAGGGTATCAGGAATCTTTTTCTGTTCTCTTCGCCCATCTTGCCGAAGTTAAAGTACAGTTTCAATATACTGATATCAAAAAAAGAAAGTATCTTGCAAACCAAGTATATGCACAAGACTTTTCTTTATGTTGGAAACATTAATGTATTTATATAGACTGTATTTGCCTGCTAAATAAGCTCTAACTTTAGAGAAACAATTTAAAGAGAATTGATTTTTGAACACAGCTCTAAATGAGTGAAAACATCCTGCAAAGGTTTACCGTGTATAATCAGTGTTGGGGGTAACATATTATAAGTAACACAAGTTACATAATAATATTACTTTTTCCAAGTAACTAGTAAAGTAGCGCATTTAATTTTAGAGTAATATAACGGAGTTACTTTTTCAAAAATGTAACGCCAGTTACATTGTTTTCTTATTAATTGACTGACAAGTCTCCTGACTGTTGGGAGAACTCAAAAATTCAGAGGCATTGATCGTGATGTAAATACACTATAGTTCTAGACTAAATGTGAATGTGAATTAATTGATCGCACTCTCAAAAAACAGATTTAATATTCATTAAAAGGAATTAAAATAAACAATATAATAGAATGTAACGCAAACCTGCAATAATTAAATTACACAAATGTATCTAATCAATTTTTATTAAACAATGTCTTTGCTGCTAATCTTTAATGATCCATTTCTACCAAACTTACAAGCAAAAATGACTTCAAAAAATACTACTGTGCTTTATTATTTTTTTATTGACAGAGTATTGAACTTTCTTCTTCTGTATTTTTACAGATGTGAATTTACTTTTTCTTCAGACCGAGGTTTATTCGTGACACTTTTTGGTGTGAAAGGGTTTTTACATTTACTATAGAGCTTCTTATATTAAAAACAAACACACAAGCTCTGCCCATATTTAAAAAGTAACGCAAAAGTAAAATAATGCATTACTTTCCATAATGCGTTACTTTTTTTAGGGAGTAATGCAATATTGTAATGCATTACTTTTAAAAGTAACTTCCGCCAACACTGTGTATAAAGCTATTGTCTCTCAAAATAAATAGTCGACTCTGAATCAATGAAAGGAGCCCTTTTTAAAACAAACCCAAGCCGCTTCATGTAGAAAGCTAATTGCCCGCCCAGCATATTCTTTGCCATGTCTTCTACATAATTGTTAATACTTTTTAACACACAAACCACTGACAATTTACAGTAGGTTCAATTCTTTAACATCATAATACATTTGGAATCTTTATCTAATAATAAATAAGCATTTGTTAATGTTAATATGTACATGCATTTCAAATACATAATAATAATAAAAATGTTACTTAACATATTACCTGTTGAAACTTATTGTGAGGCTTTTTTCCAGTATGCCACCAATTTCTGTGGTTGTTTAAAGACATCTTTCTTATATCAGTGACAACTGTTACACAGCAATTGTGCCAATTGTGTCTCTTGTAATTAGGGGTGTAGAGAGGTGGAAAATTGTGAATGTTGGATCTGCCAGGCAGTGACGAAGAAGCGTCTGTGGGGAATAGCTGGAAAGAAAAGGCAGGAAAATGCAAAGTGCTCGAGGGTCCCTGGGAGCCATTTCAGCACTCTCACGAAATCATTTTTGCAGATAAAATATTCAAAAAAGCAGTTATGTTTTCATTTAAAACATCATGTCCTCTGTAAGTTCTATTTAATGTCAAACCAAGCACTGGGGTTTATCTCAGAATTCCTGCCTGTTCGCTATCCATTTTAACTATTGAAAAAAAATGAACCGCTGATGCTTCAGCTCTTGTTTGGCTTACTGCACTTATGCTGTATAAAAACATTATATGGAGCAAGGTTAAATAAGTGTGCATGCCTGCTCAGTTTGTGCTGTAGTGTGTAACAACATCCAACATTTTAAAAATTGTTGACATACCTTGAAATTTATTGAAAATCACTTTCAGAATGTATACTGCATAGGATGTGCCGCTATACACACTAAACATGAAGATGCCAGAAAGAACCACATTAAGAACCTTTCAGTCAAAGATTTTCACAGAAAAATGTATTTTCTCTATCTAAAAAACACTAAAAATGACTAAAAATACAGGTTTATTGTAATTTAGTATTGTCAAGGTTGCATAAACATCTGCAGAACCTTTCCATAGAATAAAAGGGATCTTTTGAGTGTAGAACCGTTATTCAGATTATTAAAATGTTCCTCACACTAAGACAAAAAATGGTTCTTGCTCACACAAAGGTTCTTTGGAAAACCTAAATGAGTTCGTCTATGCATATAATAAAGAAAGGTTATTGGCAAGTATAGTTTCATGAAGAACCTTTAACATCTGTGGAACCTTTTCATTGCATAAAAGCTTTTTTTTCAGTAGAAAAAAGTTAAGACAGTGGAGAAAAATATTGTTTTAGATTCTTGTAGCGTTGCAACAAAAATCCACTTCTATAACTTTCATTTATTAAGAATGTAGCATAGCTGATAAAAATCCTTTTGGAACATTTACAGTGTACCTTTTGTGTGGTTAGAAGAGAGAATTGTCAAGGTTTTTTTTCATGGAACCTTGACAAAGAAGCATGTAAGACCTTTTTAAAAGAGTAAGAATAAATGCTGTTATTCCCAAAACTTTTAGTGTGACTTATAAGTTGTTGTTGTTGTTTGTTCGATTTGGAAGATATTTGTACCTTTGTGTGAAACCCTTCCTTAAAAATGTTTGTTTCATTCCTCCAAGTATATGTCCGTACAAACTAGACAAAAGTAGTCAAAAATAGAGGAAAAAAAATAATATTCTCTCCCGGTCGCCCTGTGCGTCTGTCAGATGGTAATTGGGGCCAGTAATTACTGTAAGTGGAGGGTTAACAGGCAATTAACCTGAAAGAAACCGTAGAGAATGTACAAGATCAAGAGAATGGCAGAGACAATTCATGATGAGTCCAACTAGAGTAACACATTTCCTTTCAATATTCTGATCTTTGCCTCCCCTGTCAGCCAAAGGCCGGCTTTGTCATACAAAAAGAGAGCTTTAGATCATAAAGGCAGTCATCAGCGCTCAGAAAAATTTGGACAAGGTCAAGTCAGACAGGACTGAAAATATGTGTTTACTGTGATGTTTGAAGAGGTGAGTACAGCTGCACTGCCGGCTGATTTGCTTTAGTGCGTTTCTTCCGGCAGTCAGTGAATGTGCACTGTGCCATCTCAAAACATTTCCAGAAAAGATTCTTTGTCTGACCTTTTAAGAAGATAAGCTCTGCTAAATGAGTGCTCGGAGACGTTCCGATTCAAACATTGCAGGTCTAGTAGGTCAACTAGTAAAATTAAGTTAAGTAAAGTCCACTTTGACTCTAGAGGAAGCGGAGATGGGCCTGGCTGTTAGACTCGGAGAGAACTGTGGGATAGGTTGGTCGATTGAGCCCTTGAGGTCTCTGACACCCGGCACAGCTTTAAAAACCTTGACCTAAGCTGATGTGAACGATCTCCCCTCGGCTCCTCTGAGAGGGTGCGTGTACGACGGGGAAGTGGAGGGGGGTGGTTAGTTTATTGAAGCTGAAATGATTTTAGCCTACCTCTATGTAAGGATGTGCTTTGCCAAGCAGACTGGCTGAGTGAAGCTCAGCTTACTTTTTTTCCCTCAATGCATTTACATTCCCAACACCTGCATCACTTATTTATTTCTTAACCGCTTCCCACCCACTTTTTTGCTCCATTAAACCCCTCATTTGAATATGGCGTGCTGGAGATACTGTATATTGCTCTTTCGAAAGCTCCTCCATAATCAGGGACGCTACAGACCTCTCTGAGCTTTGTGTGCGGCTGTGCAGGTTCATGAGGTTCTGTAATCGCAGACATTCAGTGCGGAGCTCCTCACCTGTTTCCTCTCTTCGCTATCAGAAACTCATCTGTCAGTAACCTGGACAGTGTTAGAGGGCCTTTAATGTATCTGCTGTGGCTTATTGTCCTTCCGGCTTTGCCCCTTAAGTCCAGTGAAGTGTGGAGCAATCATGGGCCTCTGTGGAGAACGGATAGAGCAATTTTTTTTTTTAGAAAGGAGGGAGGAGGGGGGGATGGTTACAGTAGTTTGTGCATGCACATTTTCAGACTAGCAATCTTCCCTTCCTTTTTCCGCTCTGAATAAAGGTGATGAAATCCCTCTCGCTGCCACTAATCTTGAGCTGACAGAGAGGGCTGCTATACAAGACTCTCTCTATCTGTTGTGAGAGGCAGTGGACGCCTGCTTGTAAGCCGCTTATGATATTGACTGCCTGCTTCCTTTCCTTTTCAGTGTGGCCCAGCCACTTATGGGGTATACACACACTCAAACAGTCTGTCATGTGTCGTCATGAGGAAATTCTTATTTTGTCCCTCATGACTCAAACTGTATGTAAGTTGAGAAAGCTATGAGAATGTTTCTTTCTCCGTCGAGTGGACTGCATTGGGTATTGATTAAGATAGGGAATCGAGAACCTGTTCTTATTCAGAATCGATTCCATTTTTCAAAAAAGTAATAATAATATCATTAATAATAAAAACATTACTTATTCAACAATGCAATATGCAATATTATAACTGCTAAATCCATAACACACAGCAGCGCAACCATTGAATCTTATGCATTGGTTCTTTTTAGTGATTTCGAAACATAAACACATTAGTGTAGTCAGATTTCTGAAGGAATCGCTCTTACATCTGTTGTCATTATCCAAAACATCCAAAACATTCCGCACCGTCAGTGTTGTCCAATTTATTAGTAAATGACTCTTATGAATCTGTTCTTTTAGTAAATTAAACAGTTCAACAAGTAGTCGAATGAATCTTATGTGTCAACTCTTTTTGGTGAATTCAAAACTAGCTTAGTCCAATTCCTGAACAAATGACTCTTGTGAATTTTTTTTTTTAATGGACTCCAACCCGTAGTGCACAACTGTCCAAATCATGAAAAAAAAATTTAATCAAGCTTATACAATACAAATAGCATAGTCTGATGTTAGCTTTATTTTTTTTGTGAATTCAAAACATACAATGCAAATTTGTTTTCTAAATGAATGACTCTTGTGAATCAGTTAATCAACTTTGGACTTGGCAATCAGTAGTCAAACAGCAGAATGAATGACTCTTATGACTCTTTTTTTTTTAGTGAATTCAAAACATTCAATTCAATTAGTTAGTCCAATTCATCAAAGAATAACTTATTAATTGGTTGTTAATTCACCAACCCCATACACCATAACTGGCGTTGTCCAATCCCAAACAAACGACTTTTTTAAGTGAATCAACCCCATTTAGTGCAAGGTAGTCTGATTCCTGAACAAATTAATCGTACAAACCAGTTCTTTTAGGTGAATCACCAGTGGTGTATTGTAACAAAGCAATAATACTATATGTTCAGTACTTAAATATTTTTGGGGAGAATCTGTACTTTACTTGAGTTTTTATATAGTTTTATATTCGTGGGCTACTTACTTCATGCTGAAAAAAATAGCATGCTGGTTAGGTTTTGATGCTGGTTTAAACTGGTCTTTTGCTGATTTATGGAAAAAAAGACTTTTGAATTAGGTCTTTTACTGAATCATACAATACAAATAGCATAGCAATGCAAATTCTGGTCCTCTTACCCTGCTTCTTTGCTGGTTTATGCTGATTTAAGATGGTCTTTTGCTAACACTTGACCAGCATAATCCAGTAAAGGACCATCTTAAACCAGCAAAGGACCAGTTTAGACCAGCACCACAACCTACCTAACCAGCATATGTTTTTTTTTTTTTTTTCAAAGCAAGTTAGTCAAAAGAACACAAACGGCAAGAAAGCAGGTTTGACGAATCAGTGGCCTGGCGTTAGCAAGTTAGACAACTAAAAACACCTTTGCTCATGTAAACAAGTGCGCGCACAACCATGGGTGGATTTCAAATCGAGTCTGATGTCTGCGATAACATGGTAAGTGTTACGTGTAATGACATGCGATCTGACATTATAGAGTTACGTTAGGCTGTATCATCAAATCACACACACTTTGCACGTACGTTGATTTATAAGTCTATTAAAACTCAAAAGTCCAGGCAAAAATGCTTCTGCATGCTTTACATTTACGTAATTTAATATATTACCTTCTATATCTGTCTATATCACACCAAGAGTACCATTTCTATGCAAATATCAGCATGAACACATTTAATATCCTATCACTGTTGCTGTCACCTACTGGCGGTTTCAATTCACGATTCGACTTTTTTCATCATTTAAATTATTTCAAAAATCTGTATTTGTCATTTAATGTTAAAACAAAACATTAGGCATGTGCATCTGTAACTGCAGTTTAAATGTACCCATGTTTCCTCGAGATGAACTGTAAATGCAATGCAATTTCAGATGCAGATTCCAGAAATGTTCTCTTATGTTGGAATAAAGCTCTTTTTTTTTTTTTTTTGAAGTCAAAGTAATTATTTGTTAAGATATCTGTACTTTTACTTGAGTATGGCTATACTTTATACACCACTGTGAATCACACAGCTTAAATTTGTAGTTACAGTACAAAATAAATGTACATCAGTGTATATAATAAATATTTATTTCTTTAAACATGGTAAAGAAGCCTTGATTAAGCCATTGAGAAACAAGAGTCATTAAATTCTTTATTATTCCCATTTCTATACTACCAGCTGAAGGTCAGTCCAGCATTGTTGCACTGACAATTCAGTTTGTACAGATGAACCTTTGCTGAAAAGCTCTCCTGGAGTGGTGTTGTGCTTTTGTAACATGGTTATTCCTTCATGGAGGGTGAAGACAAATAGATAGCTGTAACTCAGGCTTTGTCCCGAATGTCCTGTACAAAAGCAAAGTCCTGCGCTATATAGCAATCTCACAATGTCTGTCTTACAGTGGCGGCTTTGAATTGTTCAAATCGTGGTAAAAGAACAGAAAAGGACAAAGATGAAATCTTGGCTGTGATAATGACAGCTAGAAAGGGCGAGGTAAATAGTCAGCGAAGGAGAGACGAGAAGAGAAGGAGGGGGGATTACAGACTGAGAGGAAGAGAACAGGTTCATAAAACACAATCAATCCACTTTGGCCTGGGCACAATTATCCCAATCAAGGTTAATTCTTTTGAACCTGGACACCGTTAAAGGGCACGAATACAAAGGAGAGAGTGGAATGTGGAGAGGATTTACTAGGGAAAGAGGGACACAGTGATGGAAGACCATAAATCAGTGATTTCTATTCAGAGGCACTCAGATCAATGTTTTGCAGAGGAGGAATGTCTTGAATGGTGACACCGATTGCGCCAGTGCTATTGATTGACACATTCATGTTTTAATCTTCCAGTCTTCGTGAGTGTCTGGTCCTGAAAGTCATTCAGTTCATTCCAGATGAGAGACTTCTGTATTTTAATTTTTTTTTTGAAGGCAACTTAGAAAGTTGTACTGTGCTGTGTGGGTCCAACTCTGCACACTGAACTCTGCACATTGAAAATTCAAGGGGCAGTTCACCCAAAAAGGTTTCTTTAGAGTGAAATGTAATGGTCATCTTAAGAGGTTCTTTGACAAACCTAAATTCAGGTTTGAAACACCTTGAGGGTGAGTGAAATATTGAACGAATGAGAAATATTGGAGCTTCTGCACTATTACTAGTGTAGTTTAACATTATGATTTTCTTGTGTTGAAGCATGAGATGTTCTTTGGATCCTTCTCAAATCTTGCTGAAGAACATGATCATCAGGTATGACAAACTTAAAATACTAAGAAAGTTGCGTACGTTTTTTTTATGCAAGTTTAACCTGAAATTGATGTGCTGTTTATATCACTAGCAACGAAAAAAAAAACATAATTCAACTGAAAAAAAAAGTCTTTTTTAACCCTGCTATGTTTGCAATGCGGTGCATTTGATCAGTGACTTAGAATTCAATCTATTTCAGGTCTGTGCAAAGTTAATTAACATTTTTGCCTATTTTTAGTGACACTGTGTTTGCAAAAAAACAAGCACCTGCAAAAATCTTAGAAATTGTGTCGATATTAATCCTGGATCCTTCTTGAGTTCCGTCTCCTGCCCAAACACACACCTCTACAAACACCAGGATAAAGAGGCCAAACTGAAAAAATTGCTGTCGTGCAAAGTTACATGAAGGACATCAGACAGGCCGAGCGAGCCGATGGCAGAGTGACAGCCCCTTGCGATGGCTCTGACTGATAAACGCTAACCTGCAAATGAAAGGCTCTTCAGTCCCCATCATCCCCTGTCACAATGCAATTACTCTACAGGGCGATAGCAAGATAGAGGCTCGCAGGCAAGCAGATAATAAAGCTATTGACTGATGTGACTTAATGATTAGAATGTAAGAAAAAAAGAACATAAGGACAGAAAAGCGCCGGCAGATTGTCAGGATTTGGGACTGTTTTTCCTCACCGTCACAGATACAGTTCAAGCCAGATGAACAATCATATCGGAGCATCTGAATATGTCCTGCTGCACTGAGCTGAATATGAGTGAGCCAAATAGAGGGGGCGAAAAAATACGTTGGACTTGAGGATCTGTGTTTAAGTGTTTCATTGTGTCCTTCAGAGAGCTTTTGACTTTGAACTGTTGAGCGCTGCTCCTCCTCTTCCTCCACTCCCTCCTTGTCATGTATTTACACTCAGAGCAGAGATTGAAGACGTAAACGTGTAATTAGTCTCCATTGTTGTCTTTGCAGATTAGGAGCACCGTCAGAGCATGTCGTTTGAGGGGGCCGTAAGTTTGCAGCATGATTGGCTGAAGGGGGGCTGGTCGGGGCACCCCGCCGTGGGCAGAAATGGTGTTTCCCCCAGGCGTAATTTTAGTGTAGTGAGTGTGAATAACGAGTGATTATTAATCAGAGCCCGGCAGTGTGATCACAGCTTCATCTCTCTGAGAGCTCAGGGGTGATGTTCAAATTCCCTTTACTCAGTGAGGAACTGTGATGGGTTAGAGCAAGCCAGGTTTAGATTGAAATAAGAAGCGGAATGATTGACAGGAGGCCTGGGAATGTTTGTTGTGGGGAAATGGCCTTGCTGTTTTGATGCTATGTGACACATGTGGTGGCGTTGGCCAAAGGCCCATGGGGAAGTGCATTTCTGCCACACTGTCAGTGCCCGGTGGGCATCTTTGCCCCCCTGTAGCACCCGAGAATGACACTTATCAGATGGTCCCTGTAACAAAGGATATTGCATCACGTCAAGACCCCTCTGGTCTGATGTGACAGCGTTATTTCATAGTTTTAAACATCTTCATGCATCAGTGGTCAGGGAAGAACCAGCGGTGGTGGCGAAATAGGACGATTACGCCAAAAGGAAAGAGGAGCAAGTAGAAGAAAAGAAATAGATGCACACACACTTTAGTTTTTTACGTTTTGTACCTTTTCAGTGTTTAGAGGATCTGTCGTATGAGTAATTTTGCTTTCTTTAATGTGAAGGGCATTGGCTTTCCTGTGAAAACCTGCTCCAAGTACATGAGAAAATGGAAAACTATACCAGAGAGTTTTAGACACATGAGCTGCTTCTAGAAAATGCTGTTTGAGGAAATTCCTTAAAGAGATATTCCGGGTTCAGTCTAATGGCGCTTTTCCACTACACAGTACCAGCTCGCCTCGGCTCGACTCGACTCGGCTCTGTTTGGTTTTCCACT
>JAUCMT010000021.1:7517772-7581776 GCA_032357475.1 Enteromius thamalakanensis
AGAAAGGATCCAGCGAGAGATCCAGCGAGATGTCGCGTAGAAGATTACGTCACCGCAAGCTCGTGCAGCATCGCTATACAACCAGGTACAACTTTTACACAGTGGAAAACCAAACAGAGCCGAGTCGAGGCGAGCCGAGGCGAGCCAAGACGAGCTGGTACTATGTAGTGGAAAAGCGCCATAAGTTCTTTGTATTGAAACCAGTGTTGGTGACTAACTAGTTAAATTAATTGGAGTTACTTGATTTAATTACAAAATAAATGTAACTGTAATCTGTTGAAGTTACTGAGCAAAAAAAAAAAAGTGGTTTAAATTACAGTTACTTACGGAAATGTTAATGATTTACAAAAATCTAAATATTTTTACACAGATATTTAATTGATTTGTTTTCAAAATTACATAGACACCTCTAAAATTTGAGCGTTAAGGACACATGTTTATACGATACATATTTATTTGCTATTCGGGTTTGTGTACATGCGTTATTATTTTTTTAAGACGTTTTTTAAACCTCAGTATTTCCTGTCATGGCTATAATACTTGATTTTAAAAACCGTATCATAGCTTTTCAACTATATCTCATGAATTTGTATTTAACATCAGAACAATCTCAAAGTAAAGAGGTGCTGATGTCTAATTAATTACGTTCTGGATCGATTAGAAAATAATAAAGAAATGAAAATGTAATCAAAAGTTCTGAGTTTTATTCTGTTGCATTACTTTAATAAAGTAATTAAAATAGTTACATTTTAAATAGGGTATCTTGTAATCTGTAATCTAGTACATTTTCAAAATAACCTTCCTAACAAGGACAAGAAAAATAATCCATAAACAATACAAAAACTAAATACACCTTTTGAAAACATCTTTGTTTATACCTAAAGGGTCCATTTTGGTACCATAAAAGTACATATTAGTACTTAAAGTGTACATATTTGAACCTGAACAGAGTAGTTTTTGAAAAGGTCTCTCCCTGGTGACAGCTTGTGTATCTTTATTTCTGAGAGTGTAGTACTGTAGGAGTTAACATGACTTTAGTGTAAAAACATCCAATTTTATTATGCAATATCTGATATATTTAGTTATATTTTACAACTTCAGTGCCATTGCAATGCCTAACTATCAAATGCCTAAAAATCACAAACTACCTTAAAATGTTTTTATAATATTTTTTTATTAACATTGTACCTTAATGTATAAGATCTGTTGATTGCAGCCGAACACAGAAAATACAATGATAAATATAATGGAAATTAAGTATTATATTCATATCATTCATGTCCGTCGATATGCTTAAGAAAAGACTAAAACGCAATACAAAAGTCATGGTTGAGATGTAAACAAAGCAGATCTTCACGGTGCACCAGAAATGCAGATCGCACGATTAGAATCTATTCAGTGAAAGTGAATGAAAAAACCCCGTCAGCCCCATTAGTTCCGGAAGAGCACACATACCCATAAACACCTAATGGCTTAGAACATCAACTAGTACCATAACTGACTGGAATAAGTGTCTGAATAAGCAGCACCGTATGATTTTAGCTGAGTAATTTAGCAAATGCTCTTCTCGCCCATTGTTCGGGCCGATCACTTAGGTTTCATTGCTCCGATTAGGTGAGCGCGGCGAGAGATTAGGGCAGATTATGGGGAGATGTGCGGCTAGCGTGGCAGACAGCAGAGATGCCCTGACAGTTCCTCCACCACCCTGCTGAGAATCCCCCCCTTCAGACGAGGGCCCGATCGCTTGGTACAGGGCCATGGAGGTCAGGAGGGGGAACGGATGGACAGATGCGTTTAATGATGTGTTCTTCAACTTGTCATCGCTTACATGCAACATACAGTAGTTTAATATGTTTGGAAACACCCGGGAACGAATACCGCCGGCGGTCTTTGATACGGGTGGTGTAATTCCTCTCAAACCCATTACACGATGAGGTGTACTCTCTCATTGTGCGGAGCGGCTCACACACTGCCACTCAGCGATTAAGATAAATAATGCAATGACTAGATTAATACATCATAATGCTTTAATATTTTTCATATGCAATTTGGATTTATAGTCCTTATCTGTCTGATGCCTTTGGCTAATCTACGCAGAGACCCTTGGCACCCTGGCTGTGAGATAAGAGAGGGCTGGGTTGGGTGCAGTGCAAGGGGAAAACATTAAGCGCTGAATGAGATTATTGTTTATCTTTCCTGGGTTGGACTATTCACTTTGATAAAGAGACACATTTGTCTGAGAAAATAAGTAGCAAATTGAATACTCTCTGGGGGCTGGCTCTCATTTGTAACCCTTTTTAGAGGTACACGCGCGCGCACACACGCACGCAGCCGAAGAAAGAGAAAGAGGAAGGAGCCGTGTTCATATTTACCTCGCTCATTTCTCATTTTTGCACTTGAAAATCAAGATCACAAATTGAATCTGTATGCGCGTGGTTTTTTCTGCCGATGATTACATCCGTTATGTTTTTGACTGTACATTCACATGGAAATTTGCACTGGGTGTGTGTGATGGAGGAGCAATCTGTTATCATGTCGTATGAATTTGACTGGCATAAAAGAATTGTTTTTTAAATTGCTGGGGTTTATGGTACAGTCTGTGAGGTATCGGATGTTTATGCGAGCGTCTGGTGAAGACTCTAATCTCTTTGGTCAGGAAACAGATGTGCGTGGCTCACCAGACAGCTGTTTTTGTTTTTGGATTTTTGTTTGTTAACCTTAAGCCTCCCTCTAATTAAAAACAGCCACAATAACACTGGTCAAATTTCATGGCAAATTTACAGTCGTTTAATTTCCTAACCTGAGATGTTAAACACTTGCCCAATCCTCTTAAAGACAGAAAATGAGCATGTATCGGTTCAGGATTGGTTTAGATTATTTTTTTATGGTTTTGTTTTTAATCTAATAGTGTGGGCGACATAAACATCAGTTTGATCTTATTAGACGAATGTGGAAATAAATCTGTTTAATAAATTCAATAAATAAATAAAACAGGCGATAACTAATACATACTAACTATGTACACTAATACATTCTATCATATTTAGTAGCTTTTATTTTTTAATTATCAGCCATTAAAATATTTTTTTTTTTTAGAAAAATGTAATATTTTTGTGCGTTTATACTTTATAATAAAAGGTGGTGGTGATTATTATTACTGTTATTATTATGTTTGCTGTAAAGGGACTGAAAGGCCCTTTTTGGGAAATCCTTTGCTCTGTCATCATGTCATGTTTTTTTATTTAAAATTGTCAATCTCTATCTGTCTGTATCTCTGCTGAGCGACAAGAGCACTCTCTCCTGCACTCGAATATCACACTTGCATCTATGAACTCAAATCACTCCTGCCATACATATGCTATAGATAAAACAAAACAGTTTACGTTTTATTTTATAGACTGACATTTTTGCAATTCTCAGTAAAAGAAGTACTTTGCCGTAAAAATTGTTTCATGTTTATGTGGCAAAAATGAAGTCCTAACCTTAAGAGAATAAAACATTTGATTTACCTTTTATAGTTAAATACAACATAATAAACAAAACACATTTATAAAGCTACTTATCTACACCCACACACACAACAATCTGTGTCATAACAGGATGAAGAGGGTATGAAGTACAGGTATGAACAGGTATGAAAGTGTGAGAGAGCGTGGGGAAAATTATCACCTTTGAATGGAATGACATCGAATACCATCAGTCAGAGCTTTGATAGATATTTTTGAGACACATGGCACAATGTGTGGCACTTAGAAATTCACATTAGTTCACCAGCTAAGGTTACCAGCCAATTAGAATGCAGGATTAATAAGTCAGGTGGAGTTACCCTCCAATTTGAGCCCAGGATCAGGGAGACAGGTAGAGTTTCACTCCAATTAGAGCCTGGGATTAAACCCTGGTAAGGTTACCTTCACGTCTTTCCAGATTTGAGTAGCTATGGCGAGGTTATACCACGGTCAGCTAGTCATACTGTCACACCTTTGTTTTGTTTTATGTTTATTTCTGTTTGTATGTTTGTTTTGTTTTCTTCTTTGCATTTCTGTTGAAAAGCAAACAAATAAATACAAAATGTTTTGTGTCTGTTTGATTCCGTTTGCTTCTTTCCTTTTTTGTTCTTGTTTGTTTGTTAATTGGTTTCTGTTTTTTGTTTCTGTTTATTTGTTCTTTTATTTTAAATTTTTTTTCCCTCATGTTTTTATTTTCTTGTCCTTCTTACTCCCTCTTCTCACATATACATTCATTTATTCATTCATTCCACCCATTCATGTACAAACAGTCGAAACTTGACTCTCACGGACAGGATGCTGAGGTGAAGTATGCAGATGAACCCGTGCGGTCTGGAACGGGCAGGTGAGGATTAGCCCCTGATTGAATCGTTCCTCTTATCTGCTGTCAGACAGAGCAGGCGGCAATACTGAGCCTGTTAAGATGGGAGCTGATTCTGTTTGCATTGGGAATACATGCACACATAATGGAGCAGCACCTCTCACAAGTCTCTGGAGAATTGCCTAACAGCTCCATTTGCAGAGGTCGCTAATACCAGACCTTAAGACCGCTCACTCCGCATAAACTATATTTTATTCTTACATATTAACACTACTTCACACCAATTATATACTGTGAGAAAATACATGATTTTAACGTAAATTGTCATTAGCGTGTTCAACATTGACTACTTGTTTTAGCCATTAAACAACAACAAAAAGAATGGATAATTTGTTTTCAGTCATTTTTAATTCCTCTCTATTAGAAATAAAAAGTTGTTTTGTTTAGTGTTTTATATTTTGTTTTGTTTTAGTTTTTTGTTTCATTTTATATCATCATTCATGTTAAAACAAACAAGCACAAATAAAAACAAAGAAATTGTTTTTTGTTTCTTTTGTTTGTTTTTTTTTGTTTCATTTGATATCTTCATTCATGTTAAAACAAACAAGCAAAAATAAAAACAAAGACATTGTTTTTTGTTTATTTTATGTTTATTTATTTTTGTTGTGTTTTGCGTCGTTGTGTTTTTTGCACACAAAAAATGTTGTTTTGTTTTTTATTTGTTTTGTTTAAACCATGTGCACAGCTTAGCAGGTCACATCCATGACACCACATTTTAATATTGTGGTGGTGGTGTTTTTTTTTTGGTGATGCATATTCTTGAGTGAATACTCTACATCCTTAGGGAATGAGGTGATGTGTCTGGAGCGTGGAGCAGGATACGAGTGCAGAAGCAGCTGTGGTGTCCAGCAGAAGGGCAGTTATCCTCTTAACCCCCGAGCCTCAGCGCAGAGAGACAGGCTGCTCAGTGCAGGGGAGAAGCTGATAATGCTGCTTCTTTCTCCACGTCTCTTAATCTTTTTCTTATACAAATGCTGCCAGAGAGAGTCATGAATTTTAATATGCCCCCCCTCTGCCAACCCCCCTCTTTCGTCTCTCTCAGCATAGTTATATGGCGCTTCTAAATCACACATTTACTGCCATCACAAACTCTTTTAAACTCTCATCGGGAGTTTTAGTTTTTTTCCCTTTCTGATAAATAGATATTTTGTAGTCTCTAATTTCCCGGCTGGCTAATCGTTCTTCCCTTCAGTAAGCCACGATGGCACTGTTTGCTAATGCTAGCGTATCGTTTCAGCCCTTGCCTTGATAATTACCAGAAACAGTTGCACAACAAAAGTTGTCTGTTATCATCTGGGGTTTGTGGGACACACTGGGGGTTCCTGCGGTGACGGCGCTGAAGTGGCAGTGGCCCTGCTCGTGCCCCAGGGGGCCTCTCTCAGAGCCGAGACCTCGCTAATCACTACCTCTAACGAGGCTGCTAATTGAGCGCGCTCCCCTCCTTCGCCGTCTCTGAAAACATCATTCAGCTCTGCAGTTTGAGTCACCAATGAATCAACACAACGGCCCTCTGCGTTAAACAGCGCACCCATGGTAACCACAAAATGCATGACGGAGATGACCGCTGCATCCCGGAGTGTGTGGACCACTGTGGTGCACACATGAGCGTTTCAGGCTCGAGAACGGCGGTATTGCGCTCTGAAAGAGAGAGTGACATGTCTTTATTGTTACCCACCATCTTGACACAGCACACTCAGCCTAATCACACATAATTGGATGGGAGGAGTTGAGGGCTGCAGCCTTTGTGTGCAAAGGGCATGTGGTCAAGTTAATGGGGCCCTCATTCTGAGTAGATAGAGATCACTCTGTGCTTTCCCTCTCTTCCTGCTTTTCTCGTTTTACCTGTTTGTTTTTTTCGCTCGCGTTCAGGTATGAAAGATTGGACCGTCGCATTCTCCTACTCGTCTTTCACCTGTCACCTTTACTCCTTCGATTCATCCTGTTATTTTTTCCCCCTCAATTGCGCTGCAACAGAACAGAGATAAGAGCGTTTCAATAGTGGGATAATGTAGAGCCGTAATGCTTTCATTCTGCCAGCGCTCGGCGTATATCTAACTAGAGGAGTATAAACACGACGATAACGCTGTCAGACCGTGTTATTTTCTTTGTCTTATTTTCCTCTGTCTGAGGTTTAATTCAAATGCCAGAATGGAGCTTGTCACGCGGCAGCATCCTCTTGTTCCGCTCGCTTTTCCTTTTCTTTCGTCGCTCCATTCATCGGAGGGAGGGAAGAGAAAATGTCAGTCTCTCCGCACTGTCCTCCAGCGCTTGTCATCTTAACAGCATCAGAGTGACATCTGCCCCCGCCAGGATAGTTCCCCGAGTGACAAGCACCCATCACGGCGCTGGCGCCTGATTGGATAATGAACTGTAAAATTCCCCATCAGTCAATCAGTCCAACTTTATTATTGTATGCGTGACACCTTCCACAATTGGATTGTCACTGATTGTGTTATGATTTACACAAAGGCAGAGCCAGAGATGTGTGTTTTAACCGCTTCCTGCGCGAAAGTTCTCATTACCGCTTGGACAGTTACGGGTCATATCCCGGGCTGTGTCCTCAGGGTTCAGACCCATGCTGCTCACAACAATCAGAACCACCTTAAAGGAGATCATGTTATACAATGTCCCTCTCTCCCTCTTTCCCGCACTGCAACAATGGCCTAACTGAGCTTTTCAGTCTGACCAAACACAAGCACAAAAGCGAAGCGGAAATTGGGGTAACTTTTCGGGGGCTTAGAGGGCCACTCAATAGAGACAGGGGCCTCTTGGGTCAGAATGGTGGTTAATTTGGAAGCAGGAAGTCATTGTCCAAATGGTAAAAAGAGCTGGGTTGGAGACGAGGCTAAAGGGTGGAGTAGGCATTTCTTAATATCTTAAGGAGATGGCTTCTTTTTGTCTTTGTTTGCATTCTGGGTGTATCAGAGCGCTGTTGAGCCTTGTTTTAGTTACTTCCTCTGACCACACATGAACCTGTTGTCTGCTTCTTTTTCCTTGAACACATTCACGCATTGCTCACTTTACTTCAGACTTCGTTTTTACTTGACGCATTGTTAAGACCTTCAAGCTTGTGTATTACTCATGCCTACTTCATACCTCCTTTGTGCCCCTTGTATTTGTCACCCTTTTGTTTGAGAGGGCCAAATATTTAGCAGCACCTCGGTGTGGCTAAATTGGGGCAGATGAGTCCGGAGTGGGCTTGGTAGTAAACAGTGAGGCTGCAGTGTTTGCCTGGCAGGTGAGAGGTGCTCTTGTGTTAAGTGGCCCATTGCAGCGAGGGGCCGGCGCGCTGCAGGAGAATGCCCTTAAATGCGGCTCTCCACCAGCAGGCTTTGTGGAGCCCGTCTTTCTCAGGGTCCCAAAATCAGCTCTCCCCCTTTCTCTCCGGCTCTCTCTTTTCCCCTTTTTTCCCCCCCGGCTCATAAACGCCCATGTGAAGTGGATCATTACTAGTGGCCTTCCCTCTCTACGCTCTGGCCCCTTTGGATTCCCACCACTCCAGATCTGTAACGGGAGGTCTGCTAGAAAAAGAGAGGTGGAGCCGTGAAAGGAAAACATGGCACAGAAAGGTCCTGTCAGCACTTCCTCCAGCAAATTAGCGGTGCTCAGAGGGGAGAAGTACAACTTCATTGACCCTGCGATTGTGCGAAACGTCCCACGCCTCCCCTCCCTCGTCCCACCACAGCTCTGCCGATGACATACCGGAGTTACTTCCCCTAATTAAGGAGAGAACAGACTGGAGCTTTTTGTAAAAACAAAAATAATAATTAAAATAAATGCATTAAGCACAACTGAGTTTATATGATTAATGAACTATATTAAGTTTTTTGAAGACATTTGAGTCATATATAGTTTTGAGTGAGGAACAAAAAGAAGACATTATTCCAGATCATTGAATCTGAGAGTTCTGTATGTGAAGTGAGTTCATCTGATTCATGAATTAATTATTCAGGTTTTTCAGTAGGTACCAAATGATCACTGAAAAGGTCTAAGGGACCACTTTTTGGGTCCTTTTTGATTTTAAAAGACATGTGGCTCTGAAATGGCTCAGCAAAGAGCTGCATGAAGATTCTTTAAAGATTTTCTTTCTATGTTAAAAAAATAACAGCATTGACTGAATCATGAAGATTTTCATTTTTGGGTGAACTGTACCTATTAATCGAGTCAGTAGTAGTTGCTGAGGTAAATCTGTCTTTTGAGACATCTGGCCTTTATCGTTTTATATTGATCCAGTATTCACAAACTCGTCAGGCTCCTTATTGTTTAATGCTCCAACCTCAAATCATTTGACCTTCTCCATCTCTGACGTTCCACTGGAAAAATCCATTTAATAATCGTTCGGTCTGTTCAGTTTTGCTCAAAGTGGCTGCTTGATAATGAAGTGATGTTTATATGCCTACTTATTATTACTAAGGAAGGCAAAAGCATCGTAGAGCAAACACTTGGTGGAGGGGTGCAGGGTTTGCCTCTGCAGTGACACCGTAATGTGCTGAATGAAAGAGCTACATGTAAAACCAGGCTTATCCTGTGGCAGGTTAGGAATTTGCATTCACCAGAAAATGGGATTTCATACCGCATTAAGAAACAATGGCTGATGAGTTTCCGATGTGCGTATTTGTGTTCCCTCAAGAGGGGAGAGGGAAAATTGCTAATTGTAAGCCTTGAATTCTCCAGAATCACATATTAATTTAGGGTTTTTGAATCTTTTAAATGCCATAAACCTTCATATACCATCAGCCACAAACAAGAGATCCCCTGTACTGAAAATTCATCAGGTAACAATTCATACTGTTCAAATGTAATGTTAGAAATACGTCTAAAATGCCTTTTAGAAAATGTAGAGTTTTTGTTAAGTTACATTATTATATTTTTCCTACTTATTAGATTATTGTTGCAGTACTGTGTTTATTTGTTAAAAAAAGCTAAGTATTAGTTATTTTTTGTTTTATTTGAGTATTTGAATAAATATATATATATTAGTTTAAAACAAAAGAATAAACAAATAGGCTAAATATATAAATACATTTTTGCTTATAAAATAAATATATAAGTGAAAATGTATTTATATATTTAGCATATTTTTTATTCTTTTGCTTTAATATAATATATATATATATATTAATGTAAAAAAATATATATTAATGTAAAAAAATATATTTTATAACATTTTGGATTATTTTCATATTTACTAATTTTACCTATATATTTTTTTGTTTGTTTGTTTATTTGTTTAAAGATTCTAATTTGTTGTAATGTTTACTTATTACCGATTATTTATGTCAATCTTATTATTTTCTTATTTACATTTTTAAAACCTTTCAAAGATAAAAATATAATAATAATGTAATAAAAATAATAAACTATTAACATATCATAGTTTATTAATACATTTCACAAATAATAAAAAACAAACTGAAAGTGACACATTGAATTAAACGTGACATTCTGAAGTGAAAAGGCTGAAACAGTATCAATTTATAAAACACGCTCCAATAAATGTTAACCAGACAATTTCAGGGCTGCATTCACACACCGATTGCATCACAAAACCTGATAGTTTCCCATTGGTGTGCTGATCCACACTTCAGGCAAGCTTCTGGAGTATCTTATCTTTTAATGCCTTTGCCTGATCTTCCAATTAGCTATGCCTCCTAATAGGCTAGTTTTGGGGGTCTGCTCCTGGGTGGGAAACACTGGGGGTCGGATTCTGCGCTGGTTTGTGGAAGCTGTGTCGTAAATGAGTCCGGACGGATCTGGGGGATGGTTTTAGGGGGTCAGGGTTTTGTGATAGTTCTGCTTGAGAGGCTGTCTGAGGGGGTTTTTTTGTGCTCAGGGCAGGGGCTGGGCTGTTTTCAGGTCGCCCCGTCTCAGGGTTGGCCGATAACAGAGCCTCAGCCCTTGAGTCCCCATTCTGCCTGTGTATTAACACTGCTTATCTGCACTCCGATAGAGCTGTGTGCCATTTGCCTTTCGGAGGAATTAGCTTGTCTTCCCTGGCTAACCAGGCAGTGGTGATTAACCTTTCCACTGTTCAATATCCTCTCTGCTGTCTCCCTGTTCAGATTAGACCCGACATCATTACTGTAGGTATGACTCCAGAAATGAGCTGCTGCTAGTTTCGAGAAAAAAGCAAGGCTTAAGAGAAGATTTGTGTGTTTGTGTGGAGGGGGTCTGACCAAACGTTTTATTTCTCGAAGGCTCAAGTAAACACGAACAATTTTTCAATGCAGCTGAGACTATAAACATTCAGCATCAATAGAATAAATAATGAAACGGACACGATTTGTCAATTTTCACCCAACTGTCAATCACTTTTTCTCCATTAGTCAGTAAACCATTAACCAGCCCTCCCTCCCCCACGAGTGATTATTTGCTATTATTCGACAAATATCATAATACGTTTTTCATACACACCCGGAGGCACATCCACAAATCAATTATTTCCTCACAAAGACTTGAAAGTACTTAGCAAGATGCCTGACGGAAAAGCTGCGGGTTATATCAAATTGAACCTCTCATTTGTTTCTCTCGCACACGCAATCTCACAGCACAATTAGCCAGCGCCTGCCGCGTTTGTTTGGCCCACTTTAATTCTGCCTGGCGTATCTGCATTACTACAGAATAAACCGGCATACAAATACCATTGTTGAGGGTTTTAGGAGAATCAATAGAATGTAGGCAGTGAGTAGACCGAGCCGGTTCACTCAGTCTGCTGTTGGCAGGAGATAAAGACCTAGGTTGAAATGCACCATGAGCAGATGCTTCCATTATTAGCACCATACAAATAAAGCGACGAAACATGATGCTGACATTTGACGTGTGCGGCTAATTGGTAATATCATTATTGTCTTGTTCTTCAGCTCTCATTGGGAGGTGCAGGAATTACCTTTGTGTGGCTGGAAGTGACATCTTACTTCACTGTATATACACTTCTGCATAACAGCTGTGTGAGGAAGGACATTTAGTTCTACTGCAGCGACTATAAGGAAATTGTTTTGATTCTTCGCTCAGAAGTCGTTTTGAAAATGTTTCGGCATCTTTCTTTTTTTTTGTGGCCATTTTTAATAAACAAATGTTTAGATTAACAACCACAACCCAACCATTAACACTACTATTCAGAACAACGACAATAACAAAAACTGGAAAATAGAATAAATTCTTTTCACTCCTTCCCCGTCAGTGTTTTTCTTGCCGATTTTAAAATAAAGTTTCAAGCCTACCAGAATGCATCAAAATAAAGAGGAGACCCTCTACTTTCAAACAAATCCTCATTTGTTTTATTGTAGCTTATTCTAGTGATGTTTCATGCTTAAATATGAGATTGCTTGTTTTTGTGTCTTCCTGGTCTGCGTTTTTGATCAACACGCCCCCAGAATATAAAATTCTTATTTTTACATTTATACTCTTTTTCCAGTCCTATGCAAAGCATGCTGGGAACTGAATATTCCATTGCACAATTTTCAAAGTTTATTAAGACGTTATTACAACTTTATTACGGCATTATTACAACAGTTTCATTTTGTCTTTTTTAATGCTTAAAAATATTAAATATCAAATATTGCTGATTAGCACGATCACAACAATACATTGATGTAATGATCTTATTATTATTTCAACAGAACTTAATCAAAACTAGTGCATATAAATAACTGTATGCTATATAATGGTTGCACCTTAAAATGTTTTAACATGCAACTATGCATTTAATTAAAGTTGTAATGGTATATTTTCATTTTAGATTATAAACAGTCAAAGTCACGGCAGTCCAAAGTTGTTTTAGACTCCACTGACTTCATGTTCGGGGGAAGAAAATACACTTTAAAATACTTTTGTCTTTCACAGAAGAAAAAGTCATAAAAGTTTGGACCGACACGAGAGTAAATAAATAAAGCCAGAATTTGAATTTCTCCTTTTAAACCTTAAAAATATTTATCCACCTATAGAAATAAGTACCATCACAAAAAGGATGATTTAGATTGCTTTATAGCTCAAATGATTATAAAATATTTTTACGGAATATTTAATCTTCATACATTTACAAAAACTAATCTTACATTTCTGCATTTCATTTCAGATGCCTTACTTTAAAATTCCTTTAATGTGAATGGATGCTGTCCTTGGTCCTGTCTAATTTGAAATGGGTTATCCTTTCTTTTTTTCTTTTTTGCCTTTTAAAAAATTTCAACAAGATAAATTATTGGTGTTATGTAGAAACTTGATCTTGGCAAAATCATCAAATCATCCTTTCCACAACATCCTTCACCTCAGCTTCTCTTTGCAAATGAAACTTTTATGCAAATGTGTCAAAGCTGAATAAGCTTCACTTGCACTGCAGACCCAGGTGAGACCAGCCTTCAGGGACTCTGTTGTTGGAGAAATCATCTGTTGACATCTAAAGCTGTTGGTAGACAAAATTCTCCACTGATAAGAAGTAAATGTCTTTTATCCAAATTTCGTCACCTTTCGCTTTTTCATATTCATATAGTCATATTTTGCCTCTCAGCCTACTTGCCCTGATCAAAGTCACTGAAGAACACAGAAACTCCATTAGAGACTACAAGAGCTCAAAAGATCACTTGCTAATGCAATCTGATTAATATTGCACATAATCTATGTGTTTTTCAGGGCTGCTGTCTGCTGTAATGTAATGTTATCAGCTGTTACATCATGATACTGAGGGAGAGACTTTTCTGAATCCTTCCTGAGATACAGGATCATGAAAAGTATGTCACCAAAAACATTGTCTCCATTGCATGGAGATGCAAGGTACTCTTTGTGCTGAAAACTTACTAACCTTCACTGCATGATTTAGATAAATTAGTTTGTTAATCAGAACAGATTTGGATAAATTGCATCATTTGTTCATCAGTGGATCCTCTGCAGTGAATGGGTGCCGTCAGAATGAGAGTTTAAACAGGAAAAGTAATTCACACATCCACAATGCATCAATTAATGTCTTGTGAAGTGAAAAGTTTCATTTTTAAAAGAAACGTTTATCAGTGTTATGCATATTTCTCTAATAATGCGTCTCAGGAATTACTGGGGAAAATTACACCCATTCGCTGCAGAGGATTCATTGGTGAGTAAGTGATGTAATGATACATTTTTCCAAATCTGTTCCAATAAAGAAACAAACTCATCCTGGAAGTTTTTCAGCAAATTTTCATTTTTTAGCGCGCTAGTCTACTTCTATAACAAGAAAATATTTGTTTCTGCAGTAACAATTTAGGATTTATGTGCAAACATAGAAGATTTCGTCTATAAAAGATTCTCGGGCAAATGAATTGTGTTTAGTTAAAGGACTTGCTGACTCCGGTGATCTTGTATGGCCCTTGTGTACGGACAAGATGTGTGTCTCAAGTATCTGTGACAAATGTATTTTGGCTGTCTCTCTAAGCATGATGGGACCTTAGTCTGGGAAGTTATTCTTGCTCCATCTGTGAAGGATTTTCTCAAGGGCTCTCAGGGTTCTCAGTCAGGACAAAAGAGCCCAACAAACATATGCACAGACTCACAAAACAATGGCAACGGGTTGCCTCAATCACCTTCCTCCCATGCTCAGAGAATAGACGCTTGAGGAAATGATATAACTCTAGACAAAGTTTGTCACATAGGGTTGCCAGTAATGCACAGGCGCTTTTTACTTGAGTCTGTGCCCTTCTATCTCCTTTAGCAAGAGGGCACCTGCAGGCAAGAGCTCCAGGCCAACCCTCTAACAGAACAGATAACACTGTGGTCAATGAGTGCATCATTAACATTACTATAAAGGAGCCTCATTCAGGACTAATTGATTCAGGGGCTTATTTGCCTCAGCTGCAGGGCGTTGACTGCTGATATGTTTACGCTAGCTGGCTAAGAACAGGTCTCATGCTGAAAGAGACTAAACTCAAATAGTAACGTGTGTATTGTATATGGTCGGGATTTTTTATAATAAAAAAAAAAAAAAAAGAAGCAGAAACAGAAGCACCAAAGCTGACAAAATACTAAAACACTGTAAAAAATTATAATTATAATTTATTATTATAAATATAATTTTACTAGAAAATGCTATTTCACTTTTCTGTTTCAGACTTTCACATTTAATTTGTGTAATTTGCATTTCTTTGTATTTGTTTGTTACATTTACTGGCAATTTCTTAGTGAAACTTGTTTCAACACCTTTTTATCTGTGAACAGCACAACTGATGTAATCTGATTCCCAAATTACTTATTATTGTGAAGAAGTTTGTGATTCAAAGTATAACTAATATGGTTTTGATTCCCAAGCAAATGAGTTCTCAAACATACTAGCTATGAAACATTTTATGAATATAATCAGTATTTAACATACAAAAATATTTGAAATGTTGTTAATCATAACATTAAGCATTTTTGCCATCTTTTAATAATATTTGAATCAATTAAATCATAAAATTTTTTAATTCTGCTTTAATTCAACTTATTATAACTTATATTTACCCAACTATTTGAAAATCTAGAAACTGAGAGTGCATAAAAAATAATATATATATATATATATAATATAAAAAATGTTGAGAAAATTGCCTTTAAAGTTGTCCTAATTCAGTCCTTAGCTATGCATATTACTAAGCAAAAATTACATTTTGATATATTTACGTTAGGAAATTCTCAAAATATCTTCATGGACCATGCTAATTACCATAAAAGAAAAATGGATATTATGACCCATGCAGTGTTTTTTTGGCTATTGCTATTATGACTGGTTTTGTGGTCCAGGGTCATGAACATTTTTCCTTAAATTTGAACCTGAATATGAATAATTTGTGATTCTTCTCCCAAGTATTATCTTTGTGTCATTTTCTGTCATTTCTACAAGGTTTTCAACGACATACCATTTTTTTTCCAGATTTAATGTCATTCAGTGCAGATGAATGAAACGGCAGGTTGTGTGTGTGATCGTTGACACAATGACACTCATGACATCACGGCACATTCCCCTTGGTCTCAAGGGCACCACGCACACCTCGCTCTTGCCTTCCACATGAACAGGTACTTGAGTCGCACAACCAGCATCATCCCTATCCCACCGGAGTACAGTGGAAGTCTCACCTCGTATTTACATCTCTTATCGCTCGGCTCGGCTCATTTTTGGCGTCAACAGACCTATAGCACAAGCGATTCCCCTCCCCTACGTCTTTGTGACACATTGTGATTCACCGACTGGAACTCTCTCCCCCCTTCTGACCAACTTTAGAGTACAGAGAGTGCAGTGGACTGTGAATAGTGGGAGAAGACAGCTCCCCGGTGAGTCGTCTGTTATCGTCTCTTTGTCCTGGAATAGTCAGACCCGATGAGTCAGTCCCTGACATTGCACACCCCTCAGTGAATTCCCTCACACTGTGGCCAATGTTCTCACTGAAACTGCTGGCTGTTCATGGCTCCGTGTTTGGCCCGCGATGAGCCGCTGCTGGTATGATCCAGGAGAATAGACACGTGTGGCAAGCAGCTCTTTTCAGTCCAGAAATGTACCCAGTTGGTTGCTGGTGAATTATTTAAGTTAGCCAAGCAGAACACGGTGACCTAGAAGCTGGTGTAAGAAGCGGTAATTAAAGACTTAGAAGTGTCTTGCATGAGGGATGGATGAAAATGTCAGAGACGAACACCGTTGCGATGTTTTCCTCTTTTATTTTAGCCTGGGATAAAACCTTACTGTGCAGTTTAAAATTTCATATCATCTCTATTCCCTTTCTGCCGCCTCTTCTGTGTCCTTTCTCCAACTTGTTTTTCTACAATGTAAGCTCACACTCAGATGTGGCAGGGTAGCAGTGGATTCAGGTCTCCTGCTATCGGAGGATCTGTCAGCGGAACGCAATGTGAAGGTTGAGCTCACTGGCGCTGCAAGGTCAGTAAACTTTTAGCTACTGTACAGCATAGAAGTGGTACGAAACTGATAAACCAGATGACAGCCTTCACTTCCGAATGCTGACATGCCCCCTCCCTCTCTTTGTTTCCTTATAAATGATGCAATCAACCCTCGCTGCTTGGTTTTCACACCAGGATGCTGAAAGTGGTCAAATTGTCATCAGGCTTGAGGGGGGAAAACAATTTATAAAAAGGCGAGTGCTGTTTAATACGTAAAGGACCTTTTGCTTTATATGGTAATGAATTTCAAATGTCTTCCTCACTTCAGGAGCAAGAGGCTGCGGTGAGGGCCTTACAGCTGTTTTGTGGAGATAATTGATTTTGGAATAGGCAGACGAGAGCGTGGGCAGGCGGGGTTGACGGTGCTCTACAGCGGGGTCCGAGCCAATTTCCGCAGGCCTCGTCCCTTTAATTACAGCAGCGCTGGAGCGCGGGACACAGCAGCGCTCTTCCCTGGGCAAATTAAACTCCCTCACCAGTCTTGCATCTGCCCTGCCCCCGCCATGCAAAGGCCTGATGAATTTTTCATGGCTCTGCCTCTCTCTCTTCAGGCCTATCATTATGGCTGCCGGCAGCTCTGACAGTGCCGCTTCCTCTGACCTCCAAGAGTGGCAAGGAAAGAGTTGTCACAGGTAAAGCAGAAGAAACAGAGAAGTGACAGTGCACCCAAAGTGTTTTGAATTCCTTGAGCAGTGCAATAATAAAATAATATTAAGATAAAAGACCAATCCTGCCCATACTGAACTAGTCCAATATCCTTCAGAAATAGTCTTTCTACAATTACATTTTGATTAATCTTCATTTTACATCAGTATGAAATTTGATTGAGATCGCAGCCCCGTTGACTGATGCTAGACAAGCACTTGTGTACTTTAAAAATGTCTGTACAGGCATCTTACAGGCTGATGGATCTGTTTTTAAACCTTTTCTTACAGACCTGTTGCCCACGTCGTCCATTATAAACGTAATGCTGTGTTCTGTTGGTTTTTTAAATGTAAGTTTAATAACAGGTAATAATAAAAGGTTACATTTTTAGAGCTTTATTTAATTTCTGATTTATTGTATTTTTTAAACACTGGTTGGAAATCGTTTAATTAACCATGATTTAATGTTTTTTAAGATCACAAAACTATATATAAATTTTTAGGAACATCTAAATTGGGTAGAACCAGTTTACCGCCACCATTCGTATAGTCTCTTATTCTCACCAAGGCTGAATTTATTTTAAAATAATAATAATAATACAATACAGTCATCAGTAATAATGTTAAATATTATTACAACCTAAAAAAACTTCCTATTTTAGTAAATTTTAAATGCTATTTATTACTAAGATGGCGAAGTTGAATTTCCAGCAGCAATAACTCCAGTGTTCGCTGTCACATGATCTTTAATGAAATCATATAATATGCTGATTAGGTGCTAAAAATTAAATATTATTATCAATGTTGAAAAAAGGTGCAATAATACATTTATTCCAGGATACTTTTAAGTTTTAAAGTTTAAAATACAAATCTCTAAATTCTATTTTGGTCGATTTAATGCAATTCAATTCAATTCAATTCTTCATTAAAAAAAAATATTTTATACAACAATACACAATTTTAAACAATAACATACACTGTCAACATAGTAAATAATATTACAATAATATTACAATATGAATTATTTGGGGGGGTGGGGGGGCTTTAGTATGAAAGACACATAAGCGAGTTAAAAAACAAAATTTGGGAGACCCTTGATCTAAACTAAAAAAGCCTTTGGGTTACCATTAGCCATTGTTATCTCAGAGTAATTATCATCAATATAATGAATCATTTCTTCTTTCATGACAATAAGTCAGCACTTGTGTGGCTATCATTAGGCTACAGCTTGACCTTTGGTGGCCTCAGTGCTGCATTTCGACAAAGGACAGAGTATGAAAGAGTAAGACGATCAGAGCAAAATTTCACAGAGGGACCTCAGTATACATAAGATAAAAGCCATAATGATTATGTCAGCATTCCATATTCCATATTGATATACA
The DNA here is from genome assembly GCA_032357475.1 of Enteromius thamalakanensis. Classification (NCBI taxonomy): domain Eukaryota; kingdom Metazoa; phylum Chordata; class Actinopteri; order Cypriniformes; family Cyprinidae; genus Enteromius; species Enteromius thamalakanensis. The sequence goes on from JAUCMT010000021.1 coordinate 7,536,068, forward strand.
CAGCATGCCTGGATCTGAAGATGAGGGGCTAAACCCACAATCTACACCCCAGGCTGTGTATATCGCAGACCCCCTTTGTCCTAGCTCTGCAGGCTTTAGTCTCGCTTCTGCTTGCCCTCAGAGACCCCACAAGGAGGAATCAGAAGGATTACCTTATACGCTGTTAATCGGACGAGACTCCATGAGGAGGTCCTCGAATAGACTATAAGACTGGTCTTAACAATTGCAGCATGATGCATCATGTTCACTAAAGACGAAATTTTAAGTCTGCCTTTGAGGTAGAATTGGGACAGGCCTTGACCTATCATTATTTCATGAGATCCGGGACGGGGCTGAGCGACAGGGGTTGTGGTATTGGGGTGCGTTTGTCCTTAGCTCTCCAAAATCAGCTTGTCTGAAGAGTGCATTTCCATGTAGATCCAGGCTGCGGTTTCCCTCAGCACTTCACCGGCCTGCTCGACCTAAGCCCGTCGTCCTCTTGCCGCTCAAGGCTTCTCAAGGAATACACATTGAGCGGTCCGCCAGGCGCTTCGATGCATATTTTAACAGAGTCTGAATGCTGAGTCTGACTCAAAGAGCCACGTGCTGTATCTCTTCCTTGACAACCTAAATCGTGACTGAATTGTGACCTTTCGTGATTTATCAGACTGAAGGGGTTGTTAATCAGCTTGCATAAGATTAATTACGAGCGATTATAGATTGAACAAGTAGTAAAGCACCGCTTGTCTTAAACACTATAAAAAACACGCATGTCATTTGATTACAAGTAGCGGATGCACGAATTGAAGTAGGAGGAATCGGTAAGTGGGAGGAGGGGGCTGAGCTTTCAAAGAAATCATGCAGGGGGACTGCCTGTCGAGGTGGAATTGAATGTTTTTACCGTTTAGCATTTAATTTCACATGTGACGCTTAATGAGCCCAGCCCTTGCTCTGATCTCTGAAATCGAGAATTAATTGCGCTCGCTCTCTCTCCTTCCTCTGCCCCCCCCCCACCTCGCCCCCCCACCCCCTGCTCGTCGTGCCACTGTATTTAGTCTCCGTTATGAGGAAGCTCAAAGACAGCAAACAGCTTTTTAACTTTTTGGTTTAAGCCTACACGCTGACCTCTTGTGGAATTTCGCTCTTCATGAAAACATGTGTTCTGTCAAGCTTGAGCTCTGTGTATTAACAAGCGAGCTGGTTTTCCACCTGTGGAGTGGTTCATGAGTTCATCTCGATTGTAAACCCAGCACGTCAGGCATATTAAGCAACTATAATATTTACTTAACTACAGTAGCTTCATTTGACAGATGAGAGATGGAGTGAATGGCAATAGCTTTTCTTTGTAAAACAGCTGGAAGCTCTTTGAAATATAGTCCATCGGCTAAAGTCATCCTGTAAACATCTCATCTTTAATCATGATGTGATGGATTTAGTGCTTTGTGCAATATGACATCTGCTGCCAACACAAATTGGCATTAACACCCTTTAAATCTCGCCCAGCTGCTGTGCTACCTTTGTTGGATGCGTTTCCAGTTTTTCTTTATTGTTATGATTATTAATTTTAAGCTCTGAGTTGTTCTTCATAGATAGTTAGTCTCCATGTTGCACACATCAATTATCCACCAGTTATGTCTTGAATGCCTTGCACTATTCATTCAGTCTCTGTCTGAGCCTTGTGTCTCTATTTTTCTCCATCCTTTTCTTTTTGCTGGGTTTCATCTAAAAAAATGAAAGGGTTCACACTCATCAAGAACACTCAATCAGAAATCATGGGAAAGGTTAACTATTTTAGAGTAGATTGTCAAACTATACTATTATTATGTAAATAAAGTACATGCAATTTAAAAAAATCACTATGTAGAATAATTCATATTAATATTAATATAAAATCAAATTATAAATAATAATAAATGAAAATGTTGTGATTATTGAGTAACATCTGTTCTTCCTCATAGCTTTCTATTACGCAACACAGGATGAAGGATATTCTGGCCATGCATTATAAAATATAATGTAAATATGTGAGCACTTGCCTGGGTTTAAAAATCACACACACACACACACACACAGAACCAAGCATCATAAAGTAGTGAATACTGCACTATACTCCAGCTTTCTACCCGTTATCTATGAATAAGAAACAGACAGACTTGTCATTATTCAGTAGGAATATTAATATATGATTGAAGTAGCAATGCCGATTCATGACCAAAAATGAGTTTTGAGTCACATCTGTTCAATGAATCAGTTGATTCATTTCACTAAATGGTCTGAATGATTCATTCACAAATCAAATCGATCCAATTTGCGACTAAAACTCCCAAACGATGATTATCCGAGTCTAATGACTTTAAATTTTTATTTAAAATTAAGAAACTCATCTGCTTCTCACAAGGAAAGCACATGACTCATATGAATCTCCTTTATGAAACTTATATGGTGCTTTACTTCCTTTGGAAGCTTTTTAGTGCATGTGAATCTGCAGATGACATGTGACTTAAGAATGAACTTTAAGCAAATTAAGGAATTCGGAAATGAGAGAACGAGTGTGAGAAAGGCTGTGTGCTTCCATGCAAGGACAGGCAAGCTTTTGGCTCTTACTCATGAACGAGCAATAAAGATGCCTGAAGCTTCAGTTTCAGGTGCAGATAAAAAACTGCATGACATTGCCTTTACCCATTTAAGACACAGATTTCAGCTTGGAAAAATAGCTCTTGACGCACACACAATACCACTGGTGAAATCCATTGTCATGGCCATTACCGCTATTAAACAAATTATGCTCTGAACCTTGGCCACATGGATCAAGGTAAACTGCACAGTACCATTAAGCAGCTTGTCCCGATGACAATACTGTTAAACACTGGTTTATGGGCCACTGTTGCAGAAAATCTCACTTCAGACAGGATGAGCTTATGTTTCTGTAAGTAGGCGGTCACAATTTACATTTGCAATGGCCCGGCCAGGCATGTTCAGGCTAGGCGAGCATTTTTAACCAAAATAAGATTATAATAGTCACTTCTGGTGAGAGGTTTGGATTAATAGCTTTGATTAATAGAATAGCTTTGACCAAGGAGGATTTATTCAATATCATTTTACCTCATTCTTGCTAAAACACTACATGCGTGTGAGCCATATGCTACGCGGATCAGTGTGCAATGACAATGGCAGATTAATCTCAGACTTACTGTAAAACTGGGGTTTTTATCTTCGCTCAATTCCAGTCTAATGTAGTTTCTGAGAATTAAAAGGCATTGTTGTCTTATAGAAGTGCTGACTTTGTATAGCAGTTTAACATGCTCATGTGCCTAGTGTGCTTCAGAATAAGGGATTGGGTGGTAAAACAAGCAGGGCAGATATAATTATATGCAATAAATATTTTAAATGTGAATTGATGAATATGGTTGGTGGCTCTAGACAGCTGTCCGGCATGAATGATTCATGTAGTGCCCAGGTAATGTCTTCATATCTAGCATAGCAAGTCACATTCAAACATTCAGATGGCTCAACATCTGTTCTGCGGGAGAGTATTAACACTTTGCAGACTTTAATTAAAAATGCATGGGGTATCTAAAATATGCCACGGAAATAATCCCTGTCAATTTTGATATCCCTTCTAAAACATTCTCTTCCGTTTTAATAGCCTACAGAAATTTGATGCATCATTTTTCGCAGCGTTTTTTAATTGTCCGTGTAAAATATATAAATTGTGAGGCTTTCAATGACCTTCAGTAGTCAGATAAGATATTAAAAATATTCAGATATTAAAAATATTCAGCTCATTTGATTAGGACTTCTGGATCAAAGCTGCCTCTATTGAAATAACAAATTGAGAAATTAGACTGAATTTCAACTAACAGGTGCCTCCAATTTAACTAAGCTGTGCTTTAAATATTTTAGTGTTTAAATGCCAGTTTTGTTTTTAGTGAAACTGTGGATGATTGTTTGTCTGCAAGGAAAGCGTTGTTTGCAGATGTTTGATTGACTCCTCCCGGCGTCGGTGAAGGTGAAGGGCGACTTGTTGCATGAGGATACTGTGGGCACCCTTTGCCGTGTGATTCACGGGGACCAATTACGCGCCAACGAAACTAATTTCGCGAAGAACAAGTTCATCTGGCAAATTTACGTTTCGTGTTTATTCTGTAATTCTGTAACAGATTTGTAAACGTTGTTAAGCCACGGCACCCTGATAAGCTGCCTTAAGCTTTACCGTGGATTATTAAGACTTCTCCAGCGACGAAAATCCAAAAGTAATCGCAGATTAATTTTGTATCCTGTTATCTGTAACTTTAATAAATGGTTTTGACTGTCGACCTAATGCGTGCCTGAAAGTGTTTGTGTTTCCTCAGATCAAATGCGAGGTGAATGTGACTAGTCCTTTTGACCGTATCATTTCAAGGTCATTTCAAAGTTCAGCTACACCAACCTTAAAACTTTAAAAAGTTAGTCAGTTAGTCAACACCGATTAATAAAAGTTTTAGTTGATCTATTCTAGTCTATAAATTACCTATTTTTTCTTTCGCCTAAAAATACGTTGAAGCATCAGAAAAATATATATAATCATACAAAATCCAATAATAATTTAATATTGTTATTTATATTTATTAATAATAATTTTATAATTAGTTTTAATAAATAATAATCATTTCTGCTTTTGTATTTTTTATTAAGCTGTAGTACTGCAGAGCTGTGGTGATCATAACATCAAGCTATTCTAAATTTAAAACTTTAGGTTTCTTATAAGTTTCTAAAAACGTGCTTCATTAAAGCGGGTTGGTGGATTTTGAGCTCCGTTCGTGTGCAAATAGAGGTTCATATTTGCAGTGATCACGATATACAACCAATTAACTAATCCTGATGAACAAAGACGTCTCGTTACTTGTCTACGGGGCGCGAGATTAGTGCTTTTGTTTGCAGTTATTATTATGCCAACACCTGTAGCCTAGAAAACATGTTTAAATCTTGCCTTGAAGCAATGGCTTTTTTTGCGTTCCAAACGTTTATTAAAATAGTTTTTTTTTTCTTTTCTTTTTTTATCTAATACCCAATTAATCACTAATGATAAATCAACAGACATCACTGCCTTTTAACTGTACACATTAATCTTTAATGTAAGACAGTAGTGGTGTGCCCACTGGAGAGAAGGCCATTAAGCGCTAAGCCCCAGGATAAACAGACAATTAGGCCAAGTGAATTAACTTGTTTGTGGCATTAATTACACGCTTTGTGCAAACAAAAAGCCTTGTGAAAGAATGTTATTTGACTCAGGCCTAACAAGCCGATCTTGTTTCCTACTGACATTTTATCTTGCCTTTTAAACTGATAAAGAGGCGAAATAATTAATAATAATTACATGGAATACGCATAATGTTGTTGGCTAATAAAATGATAAAAGTGTCGATTAAAGACTGAACAAAAGCTTAAATTCGTATGCTAAATAAATAAATAAATAAATAAATAAAACATTTCATTTTACATATAACCTAAGTGCCAATGTTGTTGATGATCGATTAGTTCAAATATGTCATTGTGCCTTTTATTATGTTAACTCCTTTTCGATTGCTTTTTCCTGGGGAAAAGTGCTTCGATAAATAATTACAATCAAAATGAATGCTCAGATTTAAAAAAACAAAACAAAACTTCCAATCATTCTACGTTATATAAATATTTGGTAAATCGGCGTGTTATTTATCTGTTGGCTAGCTCGCAAACTTTCACACCCACGCGCGGAAGCATACTTGCAGTAATATAGCAATATTCCACCCATTAATCCTCCTACCGTCGAGTGAACTGGCGCACCATTCGCCTGCTCGAAAACATCCCGCAGTGAGTGGCCAGTTCTGATTGGAGCGACGATAAAACCCCGCGCTCGAAGCAAATGTGGAGAAGGGCAGCGCGCACTGGCTAATGAAGGGCAAGCTTGACAGTGATTGGCAGGGCTGCCATGACAACCACGGCACGACACCAGGAAGACCAATAGAAAAGCGAAACAAAATGTTTCACCGTTGCACTCGAAGTTGATTAAGGGTAGATATTACGCGTTCGGTGGCACAGCAGCTATAGCGGCGCAAACACGACGTCCGTTTTGCCGTCTTTTCCCGTCTGTTTGTCTCTGTCCGGCGACTCCATGGTTTTCAGGTCTCCTTTAGAGCTTTATCCCTCACATCTTTTCCTGCCCAATTTCGCGGATCGCCCTCTGCTTCTGGCGGGCAGTATTCCCAGAGCGAGATCCCCGGAGGACTTACCGATGTTTCAGCTGCCCACCCTTAACTTCTCGGCGGAACAGGTGGCCAGCGTTTGCGAGACGCTGGAGGAAACCGGGGACATCGAGAGACTCGGACGTTTTCTTTGGTCCTTGCCCGTGGCACCGGGAGCCTGCGATGCCATCAACAAGCACGAGTCCATCCAGCGAGCCCGAGCGGTGGTCGCGTATCACACTGGAAGCTTCCGTGAATTGTACCACATCCTGGAAAACCACAAGTTCACCAAAGACTCTCATGGAAAGCTGCAAGCGATGTGGCTCGAAGCGCACTACCAAGAGGCAGAGAAGCTGCGCGGTCGTCCCCTCGGACCCGTTGATAAATACCGGGTCCGCAAGAAGTTCCCTTTGCCACGGACCATCTGGGATGGCGAACAGAAGACGCACTGTTTCAAAGAGCGGACTCGCGGCTTGTTGAGGGAGTGGTACCTACAGGATCCTTACCCCAATCCGAGCAAGAAAAGAGAACTGGCACAAGCCACTGGACTGACTCCCACTCAAGTGGGCAATTGGTTTAAAAATCGAAGGCAAAGGGACAGAGCGGCAGCTGCCAAAAACAGGTCAGTTTATTTGGTTGAATTGAATTCGGAGAGGAAATAAAAAATAAAATAAAACACGTGCATAGATATAGTCAATTTGTTAACTATAATAGACAGCAAATGCTGACACACAATCTGCACGATGTGCTCGATTTTGATAGTAAAAAATCGAACAATATTTAATAATTTTAAAAACAACAAAGGCATTTTGCTATTGCTTTTGCATTTGCAGCATTACAATTGCTATAAATTTTTTGAATTATTAAAGCTTTAGACCACATGCGATTTTATCTTGCGTTTTGGATGTAAAATAATGACAAAATATAGAGTTTTTAGTTAATTAAGCAAAAAGGAAAATAATCATTACAGCAAAATCATTTTGCTCTTTAGTTATAAATTGATTTGACTTTTTCCAAGAAACAGTTATTAAAAATAACCTCATATATAGGCTATATATATGTGTGTGTGTATATATATATATATATATATATATATATATATATAATAACGTTTATGTATTTTGAGTAAATAAAAAGTGTATTGCCATTTAGTTTTCTTTAACTGCTAAATAGGAGAATTTTTCCAAACACATTTCTGATATAGCCTAATCTAATCAAATATATACATATATGTAATTAAATTATAATTTAATATGTATATAGCTTAATATTGTAAAATTGAGTCTATATTTTGAATTGGTGTTTATGTAGAACATAAGCTTGTACATAAATATAAATATAAAAAATCCTTATTTTAAAATCGACTTTTGTAACTAAATTGCCTTTTACTCTTTTTTTAGGGTGATCTCATATTTAAAAACAGTTTTGTTATTATTAGAGACACTGTAACCCGTCGAATTCAAACAATGCCGTCTGTGATGTATGTAAGGCTACAGTTGAATACATTGCATAAATAATCTTATTTCTATATCCATCTGTTTTTAGGCTTCAACATCACGGGCTGGGTCAGAGCGGCCTGCGCTCCATGTCAGAGTCCGGGTGCACGCCGCACAGCTCGGCCGAGTCCCCGTGCGCGGCCGCCAGCCCCACTACCAGCGTCTCCAGTATGAACGAACGAGGCGACGGCGGGACCATTCTCTCAGTAACTGACAGTGACTCTGATTTCGATGTATGATGCACCAGACAAATATGGAACATTTTTGCCCAGAAAAAATGAACTTATGAGAAATTGTGGGCAACACGGGGGCCGGCCATTTTGCCACCTTGTGTTCGACAAAAGGAGAAAAGCATGCTGTTTTTCCAGCGCTTCAACGGACTTACGCCCTTTCCTTTCATTTCCAAGGCCTACACGACCATTTTGCATGTTCATTTGTGAATATTTTGCATTTTAAAAAGGCATTTTTGAAGTGGAGTCTGAGAAAGTAGACTTCGATGCTCAATGAAATGAGTGAACCGGAGAGACAATTTTGTTATTTTGTGTTAATCAGACAATCGTTGAAGTCAAAAGCACCTTTATCCCCCTCGTCTTTTACTCGACAACAGATGTTCATAATAATTTTATCTCGAGATTTATATTGAATTGTCCATGTCTGATTCAAAGTTTTCCTTAGGTCTAGGCTTGTCTAGATATGCTTGTAAGATATCGCAATTACGCCACTCTCTTTCCTGCAAATTTCTTTATGTTGTGTCCATAAAGCGTAACTGTCTGTTAAGTGATTGGAGATTTTAAGTGTCTATTCATTCTGCTCGTTTTTATACTGTAAATGGGGTAATGGCGCTGAAAACACAGTGTTATGGGTCACTTTTATGCAAATAAATATAATTTAATATAATGACTATCAGAGTATTATTTGTTTATTTAAATTGTGCCATTTGTCCAAAAAAAATCTTATTCTGTATATTACTTTTGTTTTAACTTTTATTTTAGGAGTGTCTTAATCGTTTAAATAGTCCGAGCATTGAGTCGAAGGAGAAGAGGTGTTGTTATTGCTTTCGTTATTATATTTATTTAATTTGAATTATTATTGTTGGTATTATTGGAGTAGTGGGATTGTTTATTGGTGCTAACTAGTTTAAAATAAAATCAATTATATTCAGGCTAGCCTTTAATAAAGGGAGAGTAGCTTACAGTTTTCGTGCTGCCAGTGCACATTTTTAGCCTTTTTATTTTCTTTCCCATAATATCTATAATTGATGGAAATGTTTTATGCTCGGCATGGCAAAGAAAAATATAAAATATTCGTAAAACAGTAGGAATATTTACCTTTTTAATAATTGGCCAATGTACTGTGTAGGCAAGATAAATAAATATCAATAAAAGTAATACATTACAAAGCTAAGATTTTTTTTAACTAATACACTATTATTTAAAGAAATTAAAAAACTAATAAATTAATTCAAACAAAAGGGGAAAAGAACGACAACCAAGTTTACGACAAAAGAGACATGCTGCTTTAAACTATTGGTCTTAATTGTTACTGTAGAAATAAACTCGGAAGAAACATTACTATTAAACGCAAAACTGAACGTCCTTATGGACATATCAATTAAGTCTGATATACGAAATAAAAGAATGTTTTATATGAATTTATTTTATTTCATAATCACAAGTGGTTTATGTTAACCAGGTAATCAAAAACGTACTCGCCGATACGTGGAGTTAAACTGGTGCCGACTATTCCAAACAGCTCACTGTAATCACCTCGACGTTTATCTGTCTAATAATGCCATCAATCAGTTACACTACCGCCATAAGGCTAAATAACAAGAGGATGGCTTGTTTGTGGTGTCCTAATAGCATTCCATATAAGAGAAAGAGTGTGTCGTTTACTGAGAGGATTTCTGTTCCCTCTTCTCCCCTTTGATTTGATCGCTTAACTGAGCAGAACTTTTTATTCGTGTTTATTCACGCGGCAGTTCCTCTCGACCTGGATTCATTGTGCTGCATTGAGCTGCGCTATAAAATAATCTAAACGCGACGCGCCTCTTTATCACAAAAGAACTTTAGTTTAGTGCATTTGCAAGGCTACACCTACGTTTAAACTTAACATGTTAATAAAAAAGTGAATGCAGCGTGACTAAATGTGATTTTTGCAGCGTTACCTGTAGCTTGTCTGCTTCACATTTCCTGCTTACTCTGATAAATAGCCGATAGTCATTCCATAAATTAACTAACCTGGATAAAAATTGACAATTCGAATACAAATATGTGTAAATGAACGCGTTTCAATGGCGTTTTTAAACAAGCAACCACTCAAGTAACAAGCTTTGCAACAAAAGTTTCTTTCGCCCGAGGATGAAACAGCACACCGATCGAGCGACTTCCGTTTAGGTCAATATTTGAAGGTAAGTCTATACAAAACATAAGTAGTCCATTATCGCTTATTATAGATTTACATATCACAATTAGTGGAGCTTATTGCAGAAATTGCAGTGTTGTTTAAGCTCTAAAAGGCCTGTCGGTTGGCTAACTGTGTTGGGGCGCTAACTGAATTTTTGCGCGTGACTGAAGAACCTCAAGAAATTGAGGTTAAAAAACAAACTATATTTTTATAATTCGCGCACATGAGAGTGAATGCATGTTTCAAGCCGTTTATGGGATTACGGCCTCGGTGCACGTTAATGCGAAAGTGCATTGTGATTATAAAACATTTCGCGTCACTACTTTGTGACGGCATTGCATTTACCTTTAAATCGCTTATTGTAATGTTTTCATATTATTAAGTAGTAGTAGGCCTAAATGTTTGCTCGCTCACACCCTAAACATGCTTAAAGGATCAATCTGTCAGTTTCTCAGGTGATGTTCCCTAGCGCTTGGAAATTATCTGTTATTGGGCCTGCATTCAAAAGTGGTGATCTTCACTCTACCAGTAATTACAGGCCTATTAGTATATTACCTATAGTTTCAAAGATTGCAGAGAAATTTATGGCTACACAAATCACTAATTATTTAAATAATAGTTCTTTTGGCATCAGAGCAAACTATTCAACTGAGATGGCAAATTGCTGCTTCACTGAAAAAGTCAAGTCTCTATTAGATAATGATGGGGTCGTGTTTCTTGACCCCTTTTGACATTGTAAATCACAAAATTCTCATGTCTAAATTTCTCCCCACAAACTTTAAAATGGATAGAATCATACCTGTCAGGTTGCACACATTAGGGGGTTAGTATACAGAATTACAAATCTGCAACTTTAGGTATATCTACTGGTGTTCCACAAGGATCTATTTTGGGTCCTTTACTTTTGACGTTGTATATCAATGATATCCATCCGTTTGTCCTAACAGTAATATTCAAATGCATGCATTTTATACGCAGTAGTAATGTGTCAGAAGTTGCAAATAAGCTCACTGAATCCCTGGTTCATGTTACAGCTTGGCTCGAACAACGCTGCTTAGAGTTAAACATCTCTAAAACAGCACGCATGTGCATTTCTAAAAATAATAGTTGAAGTGTAGTACCAAATATATTTGTATCAGGGGAAAAATTACAAGTTGTGTCTGAGTACAAGTACCTTTGTGTTCTGATTGATTTCACACTTTCATTTAATTTTGGTCAGATTCAGTCAATTTTTGATTTATATATGAGTATATGTCATCTGAGGCCGCTCTGATTTATGTTCATTCTATGATTGTTTTTTTATAATACTTAATGTTTAACTGATTGGTCGCTTGCTAGTATTACTACTCTTAAGCCACTTGAATCTTTGTATAAACAATCACCAAAAATTATTGATTAGAAATCAGTTCAGTTTCATCATTGTTTATATTAAAGAAATACAATCTGCTAAGCTTGGATAACTTGATCAAATATGTACATGTTTGTGTACTGTTTAACACTATACATAACACATAACCCGACCTCACCACTAAAACAGTTGTGTGTTAATATTAGAACAACTGCTCACCGATTCACAAGGGGTGAGGAAAGAGGGGACTGTATTATTCCTCTCAAAAGATATAAATTCAGTCAGTCTGTATTTTTTTTTAGTGAAAGCTGCTAGAGAATGAGAACTCCATCCCACCAACAATTAGAAGATTACATACTTTTGGCTCTTTTCAGTTTCATCTTAAAAATTAAGGTTATTGACAACTTAGCACTCTTTTTTTTTTTTTTTTTTTTAGTTGTGCTTATATATATATAGGCTATGTATTTATGTTATGATGCTTTGTCTCTATTTTTAGGGTGACCTTTTAACATTCTGTAATTCTGCAGATGAAAATAGCCTTGTTTGGCGAATTCTGGTACATTTTAACAGTTATGTTGATTAAAGTGCATTGCCTCTGTAAACAAATAAACTAAAAAACAAACAAACTTGTAGTGCACACATGCTACGACCACATGGCCCATGATGCTTGCACAGCTGAAACAAATGGTCACATAAAACAGGTTTATTCAGGTTTGAATCTGAAAGCGACTAGTTGACTGAAACGTACAGCTTTAGGAAGTGCGACAAATGTCATGAACTTTTTTTTTTTTAGGAAAATTTTACATTCATGTGGTTATGTCGCCATCGTGCGGTGACTATTGGATAAAACAATCTCCGCTGTGGACTTTTCTAAAACTAATTTTTGTTATCGACTATATACGCTTTAAATAATGTTTAAAAGTCTTAAATCATGTCAGTGAGTTTAACTAAGCAAGCACTTACAGTTTTAGTGGGTTGAAATGAGTGAAATTGTGAAGTCTAGCAGCCTTGAAAGAAAGACATGAGTGAGACAAGAATGTATTGTAATGGAAGATGTGGGCCTTGTAGGAATATTATCTCAGGCTTTATTCTCATTAGGTTTTAAGATGTTTGATTAAAGAAATGATTTAATTTAAAATTAAATTAAAATATGTATTGAAATATTTTATCCTCACTGATTTGTTGGCTTTTGGCCTCTGCCTCCTTAGGCCTAGGCACTTTGTTGACAATAGTAACACATTCCAGTAGAAAGATGAGGAATTTCTGCTTTACAATATTTGAATATGTGAATATTCTTTCATTTTAAATCACCTCCAACAGGCCTGTAGCATATACCAACCACATGTTACATGTTAATAATGCCATGATTACACACAAATTGAAATTGAACATTAATATTTCTAAAACCAAGCCTTTTACAAATATACTATACTCATTTACTTGTAGTAATTAATGTTATTAAAATCAGAAATGACTCACTGGCAAAAGTTTCAGTGATTTTACCTGATGGTTTAGGGGACGCCTGTTCCTTCATATAATATCGTAAAAAACTTATAAATCAATTCAAGTTTATTTGTATAGCACTTTTCATTATACAAATTGTTGTAAAGCAGCTTTACAGAAAATAAAGTTTTTATTTTAAAGTTCATATCATTGGTGATTATGTCAAGTTGATGTCTTCTGCCAAAAATGTACAGTGAAAATGTGAAGTAATCAAACAGGCAGTGAAGACTATTTACATCAATGATTACTGTTCACACGTTTGTCATCATGTGAGGTCCTCAGGAGGATTGGCAGCATGGTTTTTCAGGTGTTTGGTCAACTAAGATATTTATAAGGGTTGAATCCAGATTGAAGGTTTCTAATTATCTCAGGATGCCAGTCCCATGGCAGAAACAAAGCAAATAGAGACAAATTTTACGTAACTGTTTTTCTTGCAGAAATGATAATGTGAAGTGATAACAGAAGTAAGCGATTATGAGTTGCATTATTTAAATGTTTGGTTAAATATATGTGTCTTTAATCTAGATTTGAACAGAGAGAGTGGGTCTGAACCCCAAACGTTGTCAGGAAAGCTATTCCACAGTTTGTGAGCCAAATCTGAAAAAGCTCTACCTTCTTTAGTGGACTTTGCTTTCCTGTGTACTACCAAGAGTTCAGAGTTATGCTGCCATACTTAAGTAAGCAGTAGCTAGACCATTAAGGACATTAAAAGTGAGTAGTAATATTTTGTAACTTAATAAAACTTATTAGGCAGTGCAGAGATTGTAAAACTGGGGTAATATAATCATATTTTATTGACACCAGTAGAGCCTGCATTACCTGTAGCTTGTTTACTGAAGATGCAGGACAACCTGTGCATTACAATAGTCCAGTCTAGAGGTCATGAATGCATGAACTAGCTTTTCTGCATCAGAAACAGCATGTCCATGAAGAATGCTGCTTTTGTAGCATGAAAATTAAGATTTTCAAAAGATAAGTTGCAGTTTGCAAATACTCTAGAAGAAACAGTTTTTGTGAAGTTCAGACTTACAATCAGTGTTTGGTGCTTGTACATCAGTGTCAGTCATCTATAATTAAATCAGATTTAGGCATTACTCATGGGTAAGGGTTGGGGTAGGTTTAGAGATATGGTCAAGACATTTGTGCATTAAAATATTGTCCCAAGGTCAACAACATATGCTGACCTAGGGACACTTCACTTGGCAAAAGCAGGATATGCTTTAATATAACATCCATCTAGATGCAAATTGTAGTCTAAAAGATTGTGTGTACTGTTCTTCCAATACGTAATATCACTGGAAATGAGCTCAGTAGTGATCTTTAGCTTTACCGGGGAAACCGAGTAGGTATAGGCCCCTGTTGTAAGTACATACTATTACCAATAGGGGGCAGTATATGTTCATAATTTCGCATTTTTAAGGAACAAAATACAAGTTAAAAAACGAAAGTCGCAAAATTTTATCTAAAAAATTAAAATTTAGTTATATAAAGAATTAATATTAGTAGCTCCTTTCGTTTTAAGTAAAATTAAGTAAAAAAGTTGTGCTAAAATGACAACTTACCATGTTACTAATTGCACCTTTTTAATCGCTTTGAGTGTAGGCTAATTACCGATGAAAAATGTTTGAAGAGCTAATAAAATTTTGAAGAATTAATATTTTTGCAAAAAAAGATGTTATAAACAAATATGAAAAGATTTTTGGTGCGCTATGTTTTTTTTAGCATATTGCACTTTACCAAATAATAAAGTTATAAACTGAACATGGACATTCATACCTTTAATATGAATAAGAAAATAAAGGGGTTATGTATCAAGACAAGGCGCCATGGCTTATTTAAAAAAATCTAAATAATCGAAGTGCCGTTATTAAAGAATAATTACATTTTTTAAATGCTATTTGCAGTTTTCTAATACAACCTACTTATATTGGAAATTATTGCAATAACAATATTCTGCACGCGGTAAATGAAACTATTAAAATTAACATATGCAGTGACCTGTAGGCTAAATGTTCAAAGAGACCACACATTCTGACCTTATTAAATATATATATTTTATTAGTTCATTTTATAGCTAGACATATCAAAAACTATCCCTTGATTACATTGATTTGTTACAGGATTTTTATGGAAACGGTTTTTACGTAGGTCCTCCATCTGGTAGGTTAGTTCTTGGACTTTTTTGTCTAATGTCCTCTAAGCTTGGCTAATAAAATGTTTTGGTATAGCCTATGATAACGAAGCTAGTTACTGGGGGCAAAGTCAAAGATGATGAGTTTTGTTTCTTATGATCCAAGTTCCACCAGGCTGGCCGTCATGGGGTTGAGAAGGCCGTCGTGCATGGAGAAGTGGTGGAGACTCTGAACGTCTGAGCCGCTGATGGGAATGATGGAGGCGCTGGGGCCGGGCGGAGGCGCGAAGCTGTGCAGGGGAGGCAGACCTGAGCTGGGGGGCATAAGCATGGCTGGACTCATGGAGCTGTGATCCGGGGTCGCCGCGGGAGACTTGTCGTCCTCTGAACTTTCACATAGAGATTTGTTTTCGCTCACGTGAGAGGTCAGTGGGTTGTGCCCGTTTGGATTTGCGCCATCGTTTTCCCTGTAGCAGATCATTCAAATTCATTAGCGGGCCAGCAAAAACAACAACCACAGCTTACTGATGGACATACAAACACCTGGAAAGCGCATGACTAAACGAGGCAAATAAAATATGATACTTTTATTTTTCTCCATTAGGAGGGTATGTTAGGTATTTTTAATGTTCTAGTAAAAACAAGCCTATTTTTTTATAAATGTTTTTTTATATTTATGAACTTAGAAAAATCATGCGTAAAAACCCTTTTCAGCTCAGATCAGTGTAAGTGAGATTTTTTTTTAAGATTTAAAAAAAATTAAACATTTACACAAAACCCCAGTGTTTTATATATGAAATAACAATATCACACATATTTTATTACAATTAACAGCTTAATATTTTGTTTTTAGTTGTACTTATAGTTATTTCGGTGACTTAGCGTCACTTATTAATTAAAAAGGCAGGTGAAAAACCTCCTGCATCAATTGCCATGCCACTGATGTCAAGAAATTAAACACATTTATTAAATGTGCTGCTGCGGATATATTTTCGTAATGCGCAATTGTTTTTAAATCTTTGGTATTTAGATTCTTCTATAATAATCAAGACTATAGTTATTTATGTCTTTTTCTTCCCACAAGTACACTAACGAATGCAAATAATTACAATTTTATCAGTTTTGCTATTTTTTAGTAGCTCCAGTGCGTTTCGAGTAATAGCGTTCTTCCTACCTTTCCTTTGCTTCCGCCGCACGGTCCCTCTGCCTCCTGTTCTTGAACCAGTTGCTGACCTGCGTCGTGGTGAGGCCCGTGGCCTCGGCCAGTTCTCTCTTCTCTCTCGGAGAAGGGTATGGGTTGTGTGTGTACCACTCTTTAAGCACACACCGGCTCTTCTCCTTAAAACAGTAGCTGGTCTCCTCTCCATCCCAAATGGTGCGAGGCAGCGGAAACTTTCTGCGCACGCGGTATTTTCCCACTGCGCCAAGAGGACGACCGCGTAATTTTTCCGCTTCGACATAGTGAGCTTTCAGCCAGAGCTGTTGCAGTTTAGGGTGGTTGTGCGGAGAAAACTGGTGGCTCTCTAATACTTTGTAGAGCTCCCTGAAGTTGCCCCGGTGGAAAGCTACCACGGCTTTCGCTTTCAATACGCTCTCGTTTTTGTGGAGGTGCTCACAGGCAGGTAAGGACCACAGAAAGCGTCCGAGACGTTCGATACTCCCACCTTGCTGAAGAACCTCGCAGACGCAGGCAACCTGCTCTTGAGTAAATCCAAAAGTTGGTGGCATAGACATAGTTCAAAGAAACAGGACACCTGGTGTCCCGCGCGTATCTAAACGTTGCTTTTTAAATGCAATATCTCCTTTGGAAACTCAAACAACGAGGCTTCCCCAACTGAACAGTTTCAGTTCTTGGTGTACATTTTCCATAAAAAGATGGTTCAAAAATGAGTCCAAATGGAGAACAGTTTGAGTTTGACAGTTTGAGTCAGTGTCCTGCATTGCTCAATCACTTAGCTGCAATATCATGACGCGCTAATCATTCTTACGCGCTCCCGTCGCGCGCAATAGATTCTTTCCTAGACTGTCCTTTGCTATCAGCCCGCCCTCTGGTTATCATATCTCTTACAGAGTGCCTAGTGTGTAAGGACGCCCAGCGCATCCTCCTCGGGAGTCATACGGTCAAGTGTGGAGAGAAGCTGTGTCGCAGAAACTGACCCTACCTCTTGGAGATAGAGTGGCACTTGGATGTCATGCACCTCGGGGGAAGGAGTGCGCGCAACACACTCCAAAAACAGACACTGCTGTATTATAATCGCAAAATAAATAAGGAAACTAATAGCCAATTTTCAACAAAAAAGTTTTGTGGGGGAAAATACTTCCTGAAAACGTCCTTTTGATTACTGTAGTGTCATTTACCTTCGCTTGTTTGCATGGAAATGCATATAGGCGACACGTGATTGCACGTCAGACTAATACAAAACAGTTGTGCAAAACGCAAATCTATTGTTATGTAAATCTATGTTACATTTGAGAATTATGTAGAAATAAATGAAATTTATTAGAGATGGATGGCGGGCACCAGAGGTTTGCTGGATTGATGTTTGTGACGAGAAGTCTCTGGTGTCGTGTATCTGACGAGTTATTTTGGAATGTAACGTGACTCCAGCGTACTTTTTCATATGGACATTGTAATCCTAGCATTTGGTTCCAGAGGGACATAGATATTTAATAAATTCGTTTTATGGTGAGCTAACATACAGTATATGCCAGCTCTCACCGAGTCATGAAAATATTTTGGTGTTATTTTGCATATGAAAGCAAAACATCTTAGGCCTTTAAACTGAATATGCTGCTCACTGATGTGAATTATATTTTATGAAATTACAAAATATGGCAGTTATAAAACGATTACTGTAACGTTAAATGGAATTAACATTCTTTACATTATATATTGTTTTTTGCTTCTTTAAAACTATTTAGCAAATTGTCCTCTAAACAAAAACAATTTTAAGTTGTATAAAAATGTTGATGTTACATTATAGATTTTACAGAATAGTGTTAGAATAAAAGCTTCCTTATACCTTTTATTCAAAGAGTAGCTTTATATCATCTCGCATGTGTTTGTGCATGGTGTTATTGTCACATTCAACGATCTTAGCTCAAATATGCTCAATACATACATTTTTAAAACAGAAGTATTATTAAGCATAATAATTAGAAGCAGTGGTCAGATATTTCCCCCAAGAACCTTTAAATTTGCATGGCATGTTTTATGTTTGCATTGCGGGATATTGTGTTACGTATTTTACTTGTCTTTTTGTAAAAAAAAAAAAAGTCCACACCCATCTCAATAGCCTACCGACACACATGCTCAATCTCACACGCGTGCACGCAGACGTAAAGGGTTGAGTTTTCAGTAAAAGGACCTGATTGATTATACATGGCTGGGATCATTTTCCAGTGAAGGGGAGGAGGTGTCTGAGCAGCCGTTGGCCAGTCTGAGACCTCCTGAGGTCAGCCACAGCAGCAGAGATGGCCGATGTTCAGAGAGTGGCTTCAGCTCACATCAGGACAGAGGGAGTCAGTTTGAGTCCTTTTTGAAAACCATTCTTTATTCAGAGGAGCTGCTCCACGCTAGCTTTGCTGTGTCATTCTAAACCATGCGTCAGAGACAGTGAGCCAAGCTTGGCTGCTGTCTGGGGCTCCAGCCTCTGACCTTGATGATGGAGAAGTGAGGAGATGATGGAGAGAATGTTTGCCTGATCTTTAAGGTCTAGCTTAACTCTTTAATGAGTGAATTATTGTTCAATGATTTCTGGTTTCTTCTAAATGATAGCTCACTCAAAAAGTAAACTTATGTTATGGGCCTCACCATCACTTCTTTCCATACATGTACGATTTATTTCTTCTGCAAAGCAAAAAAATAAGATGAATGTTTAGAATGAGGTAGTAATGATTTGGTCCACACAATGAAAGTAAATGGGGTCCAAAACAAAACTGACTTTCACTGTATGTACAACATGATATTGTTTAAAATAGTGTTTATATGTTGTTAAATATAGTTTATTATATTCTGCAAAATATGCACAATGTAATTTTTATTGTGCAAAATTATATTTAGGGTGAACTAAGTAATATGGAATCATAAAACCTTCGACAAAATACAAAATTAGCTACAATTAATACAAAATTCATCTTTTATCAATCAAAACATGCTAAAAGCATTTTACACATGGCATCCATGGAAATGCACTTCACCTCCTGCACGGACAGAGGAAGAACAGGCAATCCAAGCAGCTCTCTGCACACACCTGCACCTGTCTAATGTTTCATGGGCCATGAGCGATAAAAAGGCCTGCTAATCTGCCCACGCGGCTGGGCAGCGTTGCATTTTCCTGGAGGCCCATTGCTGACCATGCAGTGGCCTAAGCCTTTTTCTTTATTCAAATCAAGGCGGTTGTGTAGGGGGCCATGAGCAGAGACACCCAACACCCGGCAATCACACTGTCCTCCACTCACAGCGCACACTCTAAATGATTAATGAAGTTGGCTCACCTTCCCTCTCAGGAGGGACGCGAAACCCGATAGCGCCGGGAGAGGCTGCGCTTAGTGTGTGTGTGTGCGTTTGCATGAGCGTGAGCACTAGGAGAAGACATGTAGGGCTACAAGTTTCATCAGTGTCGTCTGGTCGTTGACGCAGAGAGAGTTCACAGTAGTCTGCCGGTAGCGTATTTTGTAGAAGATGACGACTCGCTAGAAGTAACATTTGACTCCATTCACGTGATAGCGATGTTCCACCACGCGCATCATTTCAAGCTTTAACACATTTAATCTGAATTTTGCGCCATTATCTAAGATGCTAAATCATGTCAGTGCTTGTTCTCTTTCTCTCTCTCTCTCACTCTCCTTCTCTTGTCCTCTTGTGTGTTGGCCCCCTGGGTGATCAGGTTTCAGCCCTCTGTCCTCCTGGCAGGCAGAGGGATTAAATGTTCATGCATAGGGAAGTGACACCACCAGTGTCTGGGCAGGAACATGCTTCTCAGACTGTAATCAAAGCACTATCTTTCATTCTCTCTCTCACGTCTCGCTCTCATTTACTCACTATGGTTTCTTGCTTATTTTTATATGGTTGTTTCTGAGTTATTAAAGATTTTGAGCCATTTCCCCCCCTCCCGATAAATAAAATCAAATATTGTTTCGGTCAAGTGATATAATCTCTGGTTGAAGTGTATTTGCTAATCCGTACCAATTACAGTAATGTTGTTGCGGTTTGTGATGTGTTGAAACACCTGTGACATATAAATCTAACTTTGTCACAGATCTTATTAACAGCTGATCCTTCGAATTCCCAAGTGTTTTATTGGGAATGCTGGCTTATAGCAGATGAGTGGCCCGGTCAGGAAGTGGCTGCCCTAATGTTTCATATACATTTGAGGAATGCGTCCATATGTGCGGTAAAGAGCTTTATGCATGACACTGTCCTGTGCAAGTGTTGCTGTAAATTGGCCACTGACGTGACACTTTTTTATGATTTAATGCATTAAAAATATACAGTTGAATATAGTCTTGAATAGATTTCTTTTATGAGGAGCATGCTTTTAATCCTGATTTAAATTTCCTTTTTATTACGTGGGGAAAAAAATAACTACAACAAAAATATAAGGGTGATACAACTGTCCTGCTATTATAATAAAGGAAAACCTTCATAAAAAAATAATTCTTGAAAGAAAATCGTATTAAGTATTTGACCTAATATTTATTTTAAAAACCAGAAATTGCAATATTCTTTTCTTCTCTATTGTGGCATAAGCTATGTTTTTGAGAAGGGAAGAAGATGTCCATGTTTTTTGAATATATATATATATGTATATGTGTGTGTGCGCATGTGTGTTATATAACCCAGTGTGTGTGTGATAAATAATTTATAATAAATATTCCAATATTCTGTAATAAAAAATGTACGAATCATTTCAACAAAAACATGTGTATAAATGTATTAATATAAATCTGTCATGTTAAAAATTATATTTACTATATACAAGATAAAATTATAAAATTTTTATTAAAAAAATGAAATCAAATATTTTATTAAAAAGTCGTAACAATAAACCTTTCGTGTAGGTAGTAGGCCATAAAAGATTTTCAAAACCATACGAAACAAAAAAATTAAGACAAAGAGTGTACTTTTCTATAAGTTGGCACAAACTAGATTTAAAACACACACACACACACACACACACATATATATATATGTGTGTGTGTGTGTGTGTGTGTGTGTGTATATGCCTAAAAAATTACATTTCCATACCATAAATGGTCTTGTTCAGTTGTATAAGAATGCATACAGTATAACAGTGTTTGTGCGACTTTCATCATTCCACTTTAATTCCATCAAATTATTCAAGCAATAGATCTTTTGCATACAGTGATTACGGGAAACATATTTCGTAGCCACAAATACAAAGTTTGTTTATGAATGGTTTAATATTTCAAAAGAGAAGTCAGAGCCCAAGATCAACAAATTATTACCATACGCTCTGTCTTTCAATACAGCTGTCAAGAAAACAAAAATATTGATGTCACTGTTAGTTTTGTACTCTTTGGACCATTAAGGACTAGTCAAGCTCACAGATAACCTGTTTAAAGTGGTCACAGCCTCCCTCTGTGATACTCGTTGTTTGTGACTGTGCTCTCAAAGAGCTTCTGCTTGTTCTAGTGTTATAAAGAGTGTTCTGTAAATATTTTGTAACCGTCTACCCTGCCAGTGAAACCATACACTCTCTACAATGTGGAAAACATTCTGACTACATACTCGTCTTCTGCTTGCCAGAGACTGAAAGCAGATCTTGGGACTCAGGGACAGGAATCAGTCCAGTTGACTTGGTCATCTGACCTGTTTTAAGACAGCTGTCCTGCTCTCAAGCCCCGTTCCCCATGCTAAACGAGGGTCAACACATTTAACCACGAAGTTATGGGAGCAATTTGAGGAATAAGCAGAGAGAGGCTTTTGGGGAAGTCTGTACGTGATGCTTTTCGTGCCGTGCTGACCTTTCCACCGTGACTCTCTAACTGCTAATTCGAATACCAGCAGCATTCGCAAATCGGCTTCATCAGACTTGGTCATGAAGGTTTATAAATCAGCGGTGGGGCCTGTTTTTGGAGTCTGTCAGTGTAAAGAGCTCGGTGTGTAAGATTAAGTCTGCATGCAATGCATGTCCCTGCGCGGTGTATGTTTGAAGTTTCTAAGTCTAAACAAGGTTGTTAGGCTTGTGCTGATAGGTCTAAATGTGTGCTAATGACAACGTGTTAATAGAGGGTTGGGTTGAGATTGACACTCTAAACCTGTGCTATTCCCAGTGGACCCACGGCAGGATTTGACACTGTGTTTGGGGCGGTGCTTGTGTGTATGTGAGTCTGTATACGTTTACTGCTTTGTAAGTATGTGTGTGTGCTCATTGTCAATGGCTGACTGAGTTTCCTCAAGGCTACTTTTACACAGCAGCAGAATACAGTTGTCACTTCTTTATTTGAGTAATTGGTTTACAGAAAATCCTACTTTTCTCATTTAAAATAAAGAAATATAGGTCACTAGTCACATATGCATATATGCTATCTGAAAATATGAAGACGAAATTGTTAGCCCCTATAAATATTTCATTATTTTATGTGCTGTTTAACAGAAAGACGATTTTATAAATAGAGCATTTTAAAACATAATAGTTTATTCAGGAAGATTTTAGTATTTGTAAAACAAATAGAAATAAATGTATAACCAAGAATTCGAAAAAAGTCTACTGGTCAGAGTTAGCCCTCTGATGTTAATAGTTAATAGGTTATCCCTTTTGCTTGATAGCAGCCTTTAGTCGATTGCTGTAGTTCTCAATAAGTCTCCTGAGGAATGACAGCCTATTCTTCCTTAGGAAATCTCTCAAGCTCCTCCAGATTTGTTGGTCTTCTGGCACAAACTCTGGACTTTAGTGTGCCCCACTATTGCATTCAAGTCTGGGCTTTGTGCGGGCCGGTCAAGTACACTCGCTTTGCTCATTTGGAGGTGTTTCTTCACCAGAAGTGAGGTATGCTTTGGGTCGTTATCATGCTGGAAGACCCAAACCAAATTTTCTTGTGGGCTGCCTGAGGTTGTCTTTCAATATCTTCTTATAGTCTTCCTTTTCATGTTTCCTTTAACCCTGATGAGATTCCCAGAACCAAACACATTGAAACATCCCCACAGCGTTTTACTCCCACCACCATGTTTCACTCTCCCCTCTTTTTCCAAACATAGGCAACATCTCAAGGGTCAAAATGTTCTAGTTTTGTCTCATTTGACCAAAAAACACATATCCAGTATGCTTTTTCCCAGGTTGTCCTTAGCAAACTTCATTCTAGTTTGGAAGTGTCTCTTCTTTAGAAGTGGAGTCTTTCTTGATCGGCACCTCGCAGTTCATTTCTGTGCAGGGCTCTAGTGAAACATCTTCATTAAAACATCAATTCCAGATTTGGTTAAGTCATTCACTAGTGTCTTGGCAGTTGTTCTTGGGTCTATCTCACTAGTTTTCTTTCCAAAGTTTGTGAAATCTTTCGCTTTCTGCCTGTGCCCATCTTGTTCTCCACTGTGTTAGTCTCTTTAAAGCTCTTGATAATGCTTTTCACTGCAGTTCTTGACACTTGAAAACGCTTTGATGAACACGTGTATCCTTTACCATCTTTGTAAGCATTAACAATTCTCTCAAGTCCAAACTAATTTCTTTGCCATGATGAGAGTGCATATTATTTTACTAGTTGTTTTGCTAGATACTAATTCTCAGCTTAAAGTACAATTTAAATGCTTAACTAGGATAACCTTAACTAGGTTAAATTGGCAAGTCATTGGACAGAAGTAGTTTTGTCACATCTTCCCTAACACCTGAACCCTAACCCTAACAATCACACACAGTTCAGTTATTTACATCCTATAACCAAACTACCACCTGTAAATGATCTGAGCTCACAACCACATCTTTGCATTTTGTTATGGTTTTGGTTATTTACAGGAAGATATTAGCTGCATGTATCTGAAGCAGTTATCATCGTCCACCAAAGCAGCTCTGCAGTTTTATGGTCTGAGTTTGATTCAAATGCTATTGTCAGTTAATTACTATTTAATGGATTTAGTCAGGCATATATACAGAGCAGCAGTTGGGTCCTGGAGTAAAACTTGAATTAATTTTGTCCATAGGTCAATTGAAGACAAATACTGTGAGCTTTGATAACAATCTCAGTGCACATATTTCAACTTATTAAAAAACAGAATTCCTGGTTTATAAAACAAACAAACTACATTACCCATGAATCTACAAGGAACATGCCACCAATCAGATGAAGCCCTGCAAATGATTTACTAGTCAGAATCTCACTCAAAACACTCTCAAAAATAGTATCCTTATGTTCTCAAAATTATAAAATAACATAAAATATATTTTTACATATACACTATCTATACCACATATGTCCAGTGTAAACTGTGTCCATCTAAGCTACTTTAAAGTAAAAGTGAGATTTCCATTAACCCTTAGTTTTTAATGGATATTAGCACAATTATAAAAATTAAATTTTAAATGCACTCTATACATATTTGTACCTCTCATTGTTCTACTTTTTTTTTTTTTTTTTTTTGCCTAACAGGGGATTTTTAATGCAAATACATTTGCATGGCTGGGCTCATGCTTCATAGATGTGTTAGTTTTGTGACAAAGGGGCTGCTGCTTTAAATGTATTTAGAGGCTTTTCCATCTGAACTCTTTATATATACAGTGCCCTCCGCTAATATTGGCACCCTTGGTAAATCTGAGCAAAGGTGGCTGTGAAAATCTGTACTGTTTATCCTTTTGATCTTTCATTAAAAAAATTCACACAATCCTAACCTATCATTGAAGTGAAACAATTGAAAATAGGGAGAAATTCTTGTTTTTCTCCAATACATGTTGACCCTTGAATTTATATAGTAAATATAATATATTTATAAGTGAAATATCTCTGAAGTATATTCCCATTCATATTCACAATTTTGAGCACTTCAGGGTGATTATGGACATAAAATTATCCAGCCATGGTTTCTGGTTTCACAGAAACGTATAGGGTGGAAAACAAAGCCCAAATTCTCTTAATCATCAACACAATGAGAAAAAAAAAATATATATATATATATTTATGATGTGCAGCAAAAGATAATTGAGCTTCACCAATTAGTGTAGTGGCTTTAAGAAAAGAGCTAGAGCAGCCATTTCCACCATCAGGGAAAAAATTAAGAATTTCCAATCAACATAAAATGTTAGGAAGCTGCCGGGAAGAGGACGTGTGTCTCTATCATCTTAATACACGGTGAGGAGTAGAGTTTGAGTGGCTAAAGACTCTTCAAGGACAGAAAATAGTTGAATAGAAAATTGAGTCTCGGGGTCAGAAAAACTTTAAAAAAGTCAAACAGCCCCTTCATCAGCTCATGTTATTCAGGGGGGTTTAAGAGAAATTTTCCTCACTCATCCAAAAACAGTATGTTCAGTTGTCAGACAGGACTGGAACTACAAATGGGACTGGCTTATATGATCAGATGAAACAAAAAAATGAGCTTTTTAGCAGCAAACATTTAAGATGGGTTTGGTGAACACAGGGATACTCCATGTGTACAATGTATAAGTATGCTGCTGTGCTTTTGATGTTGTGGGCCTATATTTCTGCTGGAGGTCCTGGACATCTTGTTTAGACACATGGCATCATGGATTTTATCAAATACCAACAGAAACAAATTAAATCATATAATGGGCCATGGTTGGGTCTTCCGCTGGGACAAAAATCCAAACACAAGCGTCAAAATAAACACAAGAATTAGTCACTGAGCACAAAATGAAGCTTTTGCCATGGCTGTCTCAGTCCACTGTATATATATATATATTTGCATACTCTTGTATGTATATACCATACCAGATAGAATATACTTTTACAGCATATGCAAAACTAGTCAAGAGATTTGTTATCAATATCATTCATAAGACCACAACTAAACCGTTCATTTAAATCACAGGATTTAGTATAGCAATATACACTCATATATCCATGAACACATAAAAAAAGTATTTTTGGCTTAGTCGGTTGGACTGAAATGAGTCCTCAGTTATTTACTGAAAGAGTTTGGGGTGTATAGGTTTACAGTGTATGCCGCAGGCACATCCTCTCACTAAAGTTACAATGCAATGTTATACCACCATTGTTCTGATCCAGAAAATGACACTTCCCTTAAGGGCATGCACATCAACTTACAGGCTCCACACGGCCCCACACCCCTCAAACCAACTTGATTTGGCTAAAACATAATCTATCTACAGGCAAAAGTTGCTAAAGTACGATAGATGTCTGTGTGCACTGAGAAACACTGTGGTGTTAAACAGTAAGCAAAAAACAAACAAAACACACACACACAAAAAACAATAAATAACTTGCAGTGAATATGCATTTTTAATAAATCATTTTAATTGATATGTTTACATTGTTATGCTTCTATAGTCACAATTGTATATTTGAAATATTATGACATTGTCTCTGCAAAGTACTTGATTTTTCTTGACTAATGCTTTGTGGTGCAATCTGATAATAATTGCAAGAATTTGTATTCAATTGATTGGACGCGTGGATTAACCCTAGTACATGACCTTTCTCTTGGCCTTGGGTTCCCCTGACCTTTCCACAGCGGACACCTGTGTGATGGCAGCTTTGCTCACCTGAGAGGAGGAGAAAGGAGTGTGCTGTGAACGGACCACACACTCCTGTGCAGCTGAATCTAAGAGCGAGACCACCTTTCCCTCACAATGGTTGGAATGGAACTAACCAAATCAATACACCTTTGTGCTCCTTAAGCAGAGAGGAACTAATGCCAGCCGAGGTCTCAGACTTTATTTGAGAGCTTTAAAGAGCAAGATCTTGCACCTTTTAATAAGTTTGTGGCTGGAATTATAAGAACCTGTTTGCCAATCAACTCTCAGAGCTAATTCTCCTAAACATGACCGGCGTAATATAACATGTCAGATTGAAATGTTAATCAAGCTTTCAAAGACAATAATTCCTTTTGATCAAACTAATTCCTTGTGTTTTCTTTAACAATCTGACAATCAATACTCAATCCCACAGCAACACAGGATCAAATTTGTTTCATTTTTGTATGAATACATAGGGAGTATATGTTACAAACCCAAAACAGAACAACGGAGGACAGCAGCACTGAAGTTCCATATTGTGCACTAACATGTGCTAATCAGTGTGACTGTGTGGGTATGATTATGGCAGAATATAATTAAAGCATGATTCTTTCTCTTCACATTTGAGTATTAGGAAACTTGCAAAATGCGTCTTTGTTATCTGAAAAAAAGGAGACTTCTGCTTCACTTACCATTTGTACTGAAACACATCTCTTTCTTTTTGTTAGCACTTTATTTTACAGTCCTGTAACTCATGTACATACAATTTACTTATCATAGTAATTGCAATTACTAGAATAACTAGGTATTAACCCTGAACCTACCCCTAAACCTAACCGCACCCCATGTAGTTACCTTATATTACTAGTACTTTCTGGTACACTATAGGTACACTGTAGGCACACTGCAAGTGCATGTAAGTTCATGTAGCCTACAGTCAAATAAAGTGCAATTATTATTAATTCAGCATTTAATGGTTCATTAATTAGACTGATTTTATTTTGTGTTTACAAATAAGTTATATGAATGCATTTGAAATTGAATTGTTTAAAAATGTAATCATATCTATAGCTTTGTCAAAATTGTGATTCACTGCACGTCTAAAAATTGAGACATAAAATGCACAAATTACGGTGGCGGAGAGAGCTCAACGCGCTGCAACCTAAGAGCTCATCGCACTGAAAGTGTTGCAAATGTGTTGCTTACGAAAATACATGCAAACAGAAAAAAACGGCAACACATTAAGAAAACATCAGAAATCAACAGTGCATGTAACATGCAGATCTAACATACTGAGCTGCTTGATTTTTTTAAGGATATGACTGCATGTCTCCATGATCATAAACATTCATGAACAGTCATAAACAAGCACAGCATCCTCCATTTGCCTGTGCATTTATGTTCGAATTAATAAAATTTCAATAGGCATTTTAAATCTTGCTTCTGGGGACAAAATGTTGACTGGAGCCCAGTCAACTTAAATAAACGCAACACTACCCCCTGCATGGCTGGAATGGTAATGCAGCCTTATAGGGCAGAGTAGGGGTGTCCAACCTCCTACTAACTAACACACCTGAAGTAGTTAACAGGTTTTACTAGGCATACTAGAAACTTCCAGGCAGGTGTCTTACGCCAACTTGGAGCTACCTGCAGGACATTGGCCTTCCAGGACCGAGTTTAGACACCCCTGGGACAGAGCGTGCAACCCAATGGAGTTTGGCTAGTATATTATGGCATGACTGCCTTACACAATAGGAAACTGGCTTAGTGGGCAGATTTTCTGTGGAAACTAATTTACATGTAAAGCAGGCAACCACAATTTGTTTACGTGCCATCACAATACCACAATAAAAGAGTGGCACGGAAAACAATTATTCAAATAAATTCGAGGCGTTGTCATCAAAGAGTTACAGTAACACTGAAAAGTAGTGGTAAATGTGCACAGTTTTGCACAACATACTTCCGACTTCATTTTTGGCATGCATAAAGCATGGAAGGAAAACTATTGATCAGCTGAGGTGTTACGATCATATTCTGTGTATGCACAGAAAATACTAAAACAAAGTTATACTTTCCCAGGAGTGGGTAATTGCTTACAATTTAACATTTCGAAAAATCGGGATGCTATTTACGTCACTGAACAAAATGTACAAAGTTGTTACTGGGACGGTACCTTTTCTAAAGATATTGATATCATAATGTTACACCTTACTACTAATGTGTGTACCCTACCATTAATTTAGACTGGTATGCCCCCTTTATGGGTAAATAAGGTACAAACGTGTAACTTTTGAACGGGTACAGATTTTGTACTATTGTTTCGATGCGCGTGATTTTCACAGCCGGTATTTTTCGCATTTCCTAATTTGTCCTTTAGATGTTTTACTTGGTAAACTGTACCTTGAACGTACAGTGCCATCTACTGGAATAATGTTCTCATTGCATGGATGATGACTTGGTCAAATATTGTCCCGTCTCTTGTTATAACTTAATGTTCCTTTAATTTCTTTTAAATTGCTTAGTTTCATACCATTTGTCAACTTGAACATCCCGCTGGGCTTTCTCTTTGCTTGCATAAATAATGCTACCTGTGTAGCACCGTTTTCCGCCACTAGAGTTCACTAAATAACATAACTAAAACACTTTCTATTGTCAAGCATATCTCGTCGCCTATAACAAATACATTCTGGCCACAAGAGTTACTGTACTTTCAAATAATTCCTTTGTGATACAGCTCTTCTCTATTGTTCTGTTATCCGGGATAGAAATGCCACCGAAATGTTTTGATTTGAAATAAGTCCCAGATGTAGTTATTATCAAAGTCCACAAACATGTGACAATTTGCAAAAGTGAGTGAGAGGGAGAAAGAGAGAGAGAGGGAATCTCCTACTGACTTACATTGTTTTTAATCATCCTATTGTCATAAGAAATTAGACCCACATGTGATCCACAAGTCAAATAGGGTACACTCTTTTATTAAAGACGATTATTATTAATTTACGTGATATTGATGAAATAAAATATCCCAACGTTTATAAACATTTAACTTGAAAAATATTTTCTATTTTTTTCATATTTTAAAATTCTATAATGTTATATTTTACAAAAACTGCAGCAGTAGAACGTGGCCCATGTTGCTTTTTTTTTTTTTCTCATTTTTGTTCATTTAACTAATGAAACTCTGACTGAAACAATATGGGCCCTTATCAAATTACAATTGTAGCCTAGTTATGCAGATAAAAAATTACATCATGGAAAGAAATATTCTGTAGCATAGCAATTATTTATATTTGCACTACAATTAACCCTTCCTTTTACAGACACCTCGTAGACATTATTTGGCCCATAATTTGAACCCAACAGACTCTTGTAACCAAGCCCTCGGGTGCCTGCCTCTGTTTGCCCACGCTGCTGCTCGTCTGTCTGTACACACACATGCTCCCCCATCCGGCGCTGAGTGGACGCGGCGCGGCTTAAATCGTCTGACGTGTTTTGCGCATTTCCTGAACTGGCGCTCGAGCGCAGGGAGGGAGAGAGAGAGAGTGAGTGAGTGATAGAGAGAGAGAGAGAAAGCAAGAGAGGGCGAACAGGGAGGAAGGGTGCAGCGTAAAGGACTAAAATGAGCGTGTAGCTCAAACGCTTTCGCCTTCTCAAATCAACAAAGAAGCGGGGCAGCTGAATATCTCGGCGAGTGGATGGCAATAGTCTCCGAGCGGTTCGTCAGCAGACTGGGAGAAGGAGGAATCCCAAACGCCTCTCCCACTCAACGCCTATTGGAAAACGAATAGTACAAGACAAGCCCCGCTGAAGACCATCAGATTTGGGATATTTTACTCTGTGTTATTGCCGATATTTTGCCTCTTGGTCTCGCACCTCTACTCAGCGCTATTCCAGACGTAGGGAATTCGCTTGTTTACGTATGCTTCCCATTACGAGGAAAGACGGATCTTAAACAAAAACAGGAGCCTCTGGCTTTGCATATCGCGTTTTTGCATCCTATTTGATTGTTCCACACAAATGAGAGAATCAGGTTGATCCGACTAGTGGTTTAGGGGATTAAATCATCACAGCATCCATCTATACGTGCATGTACACTGATGACGTGATGACATCTACGGGTATAGCGACCCCCTGAATCAAAACCTGCTTTTGAACCGTCTGTTCTTGCAAAGAAGCCAGCTGCATTTCACTTGAGCGTCATCATGGTGGTTTTTAATGGAGTGCTGAAGATCAAGGTTTGCGAAGCTTTGGATCTGAAACCTACTGCATGGTCGCTCCGGCATGCTGTGGGACCAAAGACCCAGACCTTCCTCTTGGACACGTATATCGCCCTCAACGTGGACGATTCTCGTGTGGGCCAAACTTCTACCAAGCAGAAGACAAATAGTCCAACTTGGAACGATGAGTTCGTAACAGAGGTTTACGATGGGAAGAAAATCGAACTGTCTGTCTTTCACGACGCGCCGATTGGCTATGATGACTTTGTGGCCAACTGCACTATACAGTTTGAAGACCTGCTGCAGAATGGCAGTAGGCACTTTGAAGATTGGGTATGTTCATTTCGCAGTTTATTGGCATTGCGTAACCACTTCAATCTGGCCCCTTGAGGTCCCTCAGCAGTGGGTGCCTTACTATTCTCTCCCATCCAAGGTTACGAAGCACTTCTACTGAGACAGAATTGAGAAACACTGGTGTAATCTAGTGCAGTGGTTCTCAGTCCTGGTCCTGAAGTAGCCCAGCACTATGATATTACGGATGTCTACCTTTATTTATTTCTCTTGATTTATATAATCAGCTCATATAGCTGCTCCAAGTCCTAAAGTTAGAGGGGAGACATCCAAAATGTAGTCTTGCACAATTGAAAACCACTGATTTGTTGTCTAGGCCGTATTTACATGGGGGCTGGTCAGTTTCGGCTTCTCCCCAGCAAAGCCTCTTGTTTCCCAGTCTTCCTCGTGGGTTCTCACGCTCTGGGGGTTTTCCCATTTCTCAAAAAAACATGTTCTGCTGCTGTTGAATCCAGACCTACATTTAGCATTTCCGTCAAGTCAAGCTATTTTGCAAATTGCCTTCATGAGATGTAGCGCTCCCATGACACAAGGAAATAATCAATGCTTAATTATGCAAGCTGTAAAACGAGTTCGACACATAGTTGCTAGATGTCTAAGTTACAACCTGTCGTGCGTCTAACTATCTTTTTCTAATAATTTTAGTGTAGAACAGCACATATGTATGAAACTGAGTGTTTCACCTTGCCATTCACCTTATGTTGGATATTGTCCACTCATTAGATATAGGCCTTTTTACTGCAAAGAAAGGACAAAGGATGCTTCCTTTAGAGTTTAAATAGTGTCATCTCTTGAGAATGTTGCTAAAGAAATGATAGATTGTAATATTGTTAGCATTTGCATGCTGTTGTGTGTTTTATAGGGCATATAACATACAAACAAACTTGAGTTGATTTTACAATAGTCTTAAAAGGGACTGTTTTGATCCCGCTGTGTTATGTGTTTCAATGTCATGGAAAAATAGTCAGAGATTCACTTAGCATTCTAATCATGCCTGGAATTATGAGTTGGTCTGTTATATAATCTTCACCCAGCTGAGGGGCTGCAGTTGGGAGTGCTTTGTATGTTTGGTCGTTAGACACCCAGGGAAAGGTCAGCATATATCGATTATGTCGCTGCATTGGTCAATCTTCCCCTCCTGTCACTGGCAACTCACGCTGTAAATGTGTCAGGCGAGTGAGTGAGAAGGAAATCAATTTAATCTCTGCATTCCCTCATAACGGCTTTGATGACCTGCCTAATCATAACACATCCTAAGCCCTCTGTCTCTCCGGCCAGCTCTTTTATTCCACCGGTATGCTTGAGGAAAGTATTTGCCAAGTTGAAAATAGTTATCCCAGGTGTATGCTAAACTAATTTTACTGCTTAAGCAAATATTGCTAGTCGCCACATGCTAACTTTGGCTTTCGAATGCACAAGTGCTTGTACAGCTCAACAAAACATGTAGTTTCTGACATATGTAAATAATGGCCAGTGCATCTGATTTAATTGGAGCTGAGCATTTTGTCAGAACTCATCGCCACAGACACGCTTGATAACGATTCGGACATGGAAGCTCTGGTATGTCTGATTTCCCACAGAGGCACAAAAGCACAATCTTCATCTGCCATGTCTTGTTACACAAATTAATAAAAGCAAGTGTTTGCTTTTTTAGCGTTGATTACCGTAGATAGAGGGTGAAAGTGTTGAGGGTTGTGTGCATTAAGAATGTTTAAAACTACAAATAAATTCCTAAATTTGAATTGAGAGAGAAAATAGAATCCACAATTTAAATAGGAGTATTCAAAAAGCTTTTGTTTTTTTAAACCAGCTCTTGGGAAAAGTAGGGGAAAAAAATAGCTTTCAAGTGCATTCAGTAGACTTTGCATATAGATGGAATTAGGGCTGCACGATTTGGGAAAAATGTGTGATTATTAAGGTCAAAATTGCTATTTGCAATTGCGATACGATTTATAAGTGGTTTGACTCAACTTGCTTGTTATAAATGAAAATGCACACACAGATTACTAATAATGCTGAAATCTGTATTTCTCAACTGAGATACAGTATACAGTGTAATCTAGCAACAACTATAAATTAACAATGTTTTCAAATTAAAACTAAATTGTACAAAATTAAACAACAGCAACATATTTTCATCACTGAATTAAATTACATTCAATTAACATTAAGATAAAATTAAAAAGTCAAAAGTACAGATAAATTAAACACATTTTAATATTTTTACATGTTGTCCCAAAACATTTTAGCAGGATGTAACATATACTTAGTATATTTCTTTTGGTATCTCTTGTCCAGTGTGTCAATCATTTTCTCAAATCTCTCTTTGCTAAATGTGTCGCCTAGGCGAATAGATCTCGCTATTCGCGTGTAGTTGGACGCTTGAACATATCGAGTTTTACGCTGGTTTCACACTGCACGCGTCAGCAGGGAGCAAGCAGCACATATTTTTTCTGGCGCCCATGTTAACGGATGAGAGCTTTCACACAGCGCATAGCAGGTGCAGAGAAATTACATAAATCAAAGCACATGGCACATAGTGTTCGGCGAAAGAACGCTGGACAGTACGACAGAAAGATGCTTGTCAACAGCATGCAGTACAAGCTGCCAGAATGAAAGCACAATCGGCGCACTGGTCGTGCTATGAATACGCGCGCTTATGCGTGCAGTGTAAAGCCATTTAACGCGCCACTTAATTCGCGCGAATCATGCTGGAGGCTGTCTAATTGCGTCTTTGCATTGACTTAACATGTAAATGACTCGTGCTTACCGCTTCATTCGCATCTGATGTGAGCAAGAATGAATGTCTTGTTATGTCCACTAATACATTTATTTATTAAATATAATCGCAGCATTTTCTCTAATGTAATCGCATAGGCTGACATCGCGATATGATTAATCGTGTAGCACTAGATGGAATGACATATAAATAGACAATGCAGTTACTTACTATGTATATTTCATCATACATTATTAATTTGCTTCTGTGGACCAGTAAGAAGACCATTTTTTAACTGAATTAATGTCATAGAATGAGATCAATTTAGTTCTAATTCCAGCTAATGAATTAAAAGGAGGTCAATTATTTAATTCAGAATTTTTGCACAATTATGCAAATTACATAATTACAAAATGCCATATTACATTTGTTGGAGTAGTATTGTTTGTATTAGAATACATGGTGTAATTAGAATAGAAAATCAGTATAATGAGCCTTAAGTTGTCAAATTTTTTGTAAAAAGTTTTTAGTGTCATCTCAAAGGAATGCATAAAGGTACAGTGTACCTGAAAAAGAAACCAAAACAGACAAATTTTTAGGAAGAAAGTTGTTTCTTGGCAGGTCATTTGAGAAGCGAATGCTGGAGCCAGACGTCTCCCGAGAAACCCATGCTCTTCACAGAGTGAATACACATCCAATGAGCTTCATCTGTACATTGACTCCCACTGTTGCCCACACAGGTGGAGCTTTATTCTGCTTGGAACAAGGAGAGCATGCTAACTAATTTAGGAAGCCTCCTCTACTTCAGCAAACACAAACAGAACCACAGAGAAACAGTAGCAGCAGTGTTACAAAACTGTTCAGTGGAAAATGTAACCAACCAGGAGCTCAGACCCTCAAGAAGACACAGTTGTGTCATGTTTGTTGCTTTACCACTTCTCTGTTTGGTTTCTGGCCTGCAATCGTTCCCCAAAAGCATGTTGTGGTCCGATGCAACAAAGTTTTCAGAAATTGCACCACTTTTGGGCACTTACATCTTCTTCTTATGCTAAGCCAGTGGTTAGTTGGGTTTTTTCGTGTAGCATTTAGCGGAAGAGGTAATTGGAGCCTGGTCTTTTGGCTGGTTCTCAGACACTACTGAGACACAGCCACCCGTCTTTGTTGTGTGAGGCAGGAACGGACTGAATAATTTACAAGCCTTCCATCAGCCTCTTTATGGAATGTCTGACCCGGCACAGATCATCCACGACACCCTTAGCTCAAGTTAGCAACAATCCCATTATCACAAGCGAAAGTGGTCCTTATCTGTAGGGATATCTCTGCCTTCAATTACCAGGCTTTTACTGAGGGGGTCATCTGTAAAGAGTCCGAGAAAGAGGGGTCTGAGAACTTGTGGCCACTCGCTCTTGTCTTTTTCGGGTTCATTCATTCTCCTTCCTCGTATTGTCCTCCTCCTGCTGTTCCTCTGCTTCCTTCACCTTCTCTCTGCTGGGTTTCCTTCCCTTCCATTTTGTTGTCTGAGCTCTCCTTGTTAAATTCACAGATATTTATGGTCCTGACATTACATCCAGTCCATTACAAACCAGCTCCAAATGCTTAAAACACATTTCACTAGGAGTGTTGCTTTAGCTGCATATAATGAGCTTTAAAGGCCTGCAGTTTCCTTAATGTCTTTCCACTGCATTACAGCTTACATTACAGTTATCGATTGCCCTCAGTATTTTACAGGTTTATGCCCAGCAGCTCTCTTTTCCATTGTCTCCTCTTAAACATTGGTGTTAGCTATACAGAACTCCCTGGTTACTGGGCATTGACATCATCTGCCCTTACTTCTCCCTGTCTTTAGGCCAGGCTGAAAACCAGCTTCTCCCGCCTCTTTGGCATACCGTTGCCACAGGAACCCAATTTCTCCCTCTTGCCAAGCCAAAGCGCATCAGAGCTGGGTGTTGATTGAGTTCCTTCACCCATCAGGGATTTCTTAGGAATCCCATATCTGTGCTTCTAGACGTAGGTGGTGACATGTCGACTTGTACAGACAGAGACCTTCTTGTCATGCCTTTGGCCTGGTGTTTGTCACACATCAGTTCACAGTGTTTTTCATCACTTCTCAAATATCAGGATTTGAGGGGGAGGGTGAATCATGGGTAAGCGGGATCAGTTCATCCAGCAATACTAATTAATTTCATGAAATGACTCAATGAGATACTGGTGAAATGTCGTTAACAGAATGGCTCAACAAAAATATAATGTATTTAATTGTGTCTGTCCTCATTTGTACCTCTTGGGTAGTTGGGTTTGTGTGTGTGTGTGTGTGTGTGTGTGTGCACGCGCTTTGCAGATTTGTGTATGTGACCGCCGGTTGTCTAGCTTTCACATGCTGCGTCGAGCTCTCGCCTGGGGCACATCGAGCATGCTTACAGTGAAAGGAAACAATACAGGTGACATATGAGATACTCTGGCAAATATGCCTGATCTGCACCGCTATCTACATGACCCAGTTACACACACTCACACTCACTTGTACTCTCACCTCCACAGCATAATACACCACATATGTGAATACCTTCTCTTTACAGCTAGTGCTAATGGGTTTTCAACTGACTTGTTGTAGATTCAAGGGCATGTTCATATAGTATGAAAATAAGTGATAGGAAATGTGAATGCGATTGATTTCATATTATTTTACAAATCAAAAGCCTTATGGGTTTCAGTGTTGAAATAGATTGCCTTTTTGGTCATCGTCTTTAAAGGTCCTTTTAATGCCGTTCAAAAACCATAAATAATTTTTAACTGAAATTAATACTTTTATTCAACAAGGATGCATTAAATTGACCAAAAGTAAATAGTTCTGTTTCAAATAAATGCTGTTCTTGTATAGCTTATATTCACTGAAGGACATGGTTACATCTTTAAATATGGTAAAATACGAAAGTAATATTTTACGTATTACCGTTTTACTGCACTTTTGATCAAATAAATTCATCCATCCTTGTTTTTAAAATATATTTAAAAATCATACTGATCCCAAACGTATATATATATATATATATATATATATATATATACATATACATGTTTTTCTAATTAATTTTAGGCATTGTAACAGCAAATTATGCATGTTATTGTTACTGATAATACATATGATACATTTCTACTGACAAAATCTCACTTTTTAGCATGCCTGGGTTGACTTATAGACTTAAAGTTTGTAATGCTCCATCTAGTGAAGGTAGAAAAGGCGAGCAAGGGGTTTGAATGTGTGCAGATTCATGGCTTCTTTTCCTAAACAAATGCTCATATGGCCCAGAGTGGGGTCAGAATTTCCCATCATGACCATCATCATATCTGCAGTCATCTTCTCTGCAGGAGTCGGCAACAGACTCGAATCCACTCAGCATCCTTTTCACACTCTGTGTGTTCACACTCACACACCATAGCACCACAGCTATTGCCTTGTGTGTGTGTGATCACTCATTTGATACTGAGATTAAATCAAAGTAATTCTCATCTCATGATGTTTGAGACACAAAGACTTGTAGTCTGTTTCTCTGCCCACAGTAACATGAGTGTGTTTTTTCTCCAGATGGCTTATTTCATTTTGTCTGGTCTCTACGCTATTTACTAAATTAAAGCTGTGAAGCCCTCTCAGGACCTAGTGTTTATTCAAACTGAATTCCAATCAGACCTTCAAAGGCTCCCATTATTAGTCTGTATCATGAATTATGCACAATTAGCCTCGGTGTGGTGTCTTATTAGTAATTCATAGAGCTCTGAAGGTTTCACTCAGAGCTGGTGCGTTGATGGTGCTGAATGTGCTCGTATGGCCGCGTTTGTGTGTGATTTTGAGTGTGAATGGGAGCCGTGCGTGCCGCCCCGACGCCATGCTGAGGCTCTGCTGTTGACAGATGGACGTAGGAGGACGGTTGCTGAGCTCAAACTTAGAGAGAGAGTAAGAAATGGATGAGGAAAGTATAAAGGAGGAGAGGGGGAAATTGAGGAGGAAGGAAGAGAAAGCGTTCCTCAATGTTTAATCATAGATTTACATTAATTTAGAAATCAGTGGCACATGTGTTTAAAACTTACCGGACCTACTTTTGATTTCCCAAGAGCTGGACTGTCTTCAGGCGCAGTATTTCTTTCTTTTCACGCATCCCTACAGAGGAGCCTCAGTTCCCTATCCTCTAGTCAAATCAACAGTCATAATAGGACTAATGGCTTAATGTAATGAACTACTTAAACACAGCTTCACTCCTTTCAATTTAATTTTTAAAGAAACAGGCTGCCTTTTTCGTGGTGTTCTAGGATTGACGCATCACTTTTTATATTTAGTACTGAGATCCATAAATCGCAGCCACCTCCACGTGTAACGTTAGTGCTGAATGTACAAGGTGGAAATCTACCATGAGCTGTCTTCCCAGTGCATCATATAACAAATTCAACATGCCATGTTA
The DNA here is from genome assembly GCA_032357475.1 of Enteromius thamalakanensis. Classification (NCBI taxonomy): domain Eukaryota; kingdom Metazoa; phylum Chordata; class Actinopteri; order Cypriniformes; family Cyprinidae; genus Enteromius; species Enteromius thamalakanensis. Next base: position 7,574,532 of record JAUCMT010000021.1, read on the forward strand.
AAGGCATAGCCTACTTTACCAAGAAATGAAAATTTGGCCATCATTTACTGTACCCTCATGTAATTCCAAACCTGTATGACTTTGTTTTCTGAGAAACACAACAGAATAAGCTCTTTATTTTCCCTATATAAATGTTAATGACTTTCCAATGACTTACATTGAATGGACAAAACATTTTTCTTTTGCTGAACAAAGAAAGTCAAATGGATTTGAAAAACTTTAGGGTTATTAAAGGCTAAAAATGATAATGCTAATTGTAAACTTTTAATAATCATTCTTATAATAAAAATAAGAAAGTCCACACCACAATTGTAACAATAATGGCTCAGGAATTTAAAGCCACAGACAACATAATGGCAGCATGCACTTATAATAAACAGAACATTATTATGCATTGGTATTGCATTGGATGCTTATCATTACAGCTATCTCTATAGTTGATGTTTTTGGCATGAGTGGGCCTTTAGGAGTTTATTTCTAATGTTGAATATACTATAAATGTCGACGGGGACCAACAACTGTTCTTCAACCGAACGTTTCTTTACAATATCTTCTTTTGTGTTCAACATAGAAATTCATGCAGGTTTGGAAAGAAACAAGTCTGACAGATTTTCATTAACCATTCCTTTAAATGCTAACAAATTTTTTCACAATCCTGTTTAAAAAAACCTCAGCTTGTTTTTGGAACATCGAGCAGCACTAAGCATTTTTCCACTGAGACGCGTGTTCGGGTGAGCGTGAGCGGCATGTGTTTTATGTGGCTTGCGGGTATCTGTTTGCACAGCGGTGATTAGAACAGAGAGAGGGCGAGCAAGAGACTCAGGGCCAATGAGCGGTGCACGTTCAGGCACTGGAGGACAGTAACCAGAGCAAGAGTTTGTTTTCCTCGTGTTGTACTCGATAGCCTTACAGCACACACTCCACAGCGGCATATGCGCATGTGTGAAACTGGTCCTGAGTTGAGGTTTTTGGATGTATGAAGTCAGTTCTCCTCAAGTTCTCACAAGTGTGCTTGCAGAGTTACCACAGGTTTAGTTCGTCACATTAACTATTTAACATGTTCCACTCACGTCCCAGATAAGTTGTAGAAATTGTCCAAATCCTTTAGTTGGAACTTTGAACAGTATATTCTATTGATATGTGTGATGCTTATTAATATCGTCATAACATGATATTCTTCAAGTAAATGTGTAAAACTGCAAATTTGTTGGAAAAGGAATAAAATAACTCTTGTTCATATGTTATGGAAACTGCAGTGATATGTACTTGTTGGTACATATTTCGTGTCCCACTTAAAAGTGCACGTAGGTACGTTTATGCCATGAGGCCAGGTAGATATTATTTGCTGATTTGGAATTTCCAACCTTAAAAACATCTTTTTGTGCATGGAAAATATGCTTGTGCTTTCTGATACTTTGTGATAATTCTCCTAAAATTCGAAATAAGTAAGAGAATTGTTAACATTCAGGAAGAGAACTGATCTATATCTAGAATTTGAGAAATGTTTGAGCTCAGTCTATTGAAGACTTTGTCAAATCTGAGCACATTTTGAGATATACTGAGATCTGAAACTCTACATATGCAAGGTTACTAGAGTTTCTGTTTGTTCTCCATGTCATGTAATTTCTTTCTTGGAGAAACAGTAGGGATATTAAAGAGATGTCATATGTGGTTTGTCTTTTCTAAGAGGGGAGACGGTGAGGCAGTGAGCCTCTTGAGCTGTGGGTGTGGACGAGCTTGAGCTGCAGGGTGTTGCATAAGAGGAGCTGATTATGTCCCATGGCTTATCTCTGGGTTTTATCCTCCCTTTCTCCCCTTTCTCTCTCTGTTTTTCACTTTTGCTCTCCCATTATGTCCTCATGATATCCGTATGATGCCTTTAGTTTGACCCCAATAGCATCCACTGTTATAATTGATTTTTGTGTATGGAGCGCTACAGTGATTGCCCAGGATTTTCAGGAGCTTAGTATTTTCCCATTTAATTCTTTAAAATTATTAAATGGTAAATTAATTAATTTATTTTAGGCCATGAACCAAACCAAGCAGGTCTGACATCATTTGACTTGAGCAAAAGTTTGAGACTTTTGATATATTAGGCAATAAACTAAACATGAAGCACTGCAAATGATGTACTTAAAAAAAGTACAAAATTAGTATAAGTATAAATATATAGATTTTTTTGCAAAATATTTGTGTATATACATATATAAACAGTTATATAAATAGATATACAAATATCTATGCAAATATAGGCATATTGCATTATTAAGAATAAATAGTATCATATATATTTATGTATATACATATGGTAATTATTAATGTAATGTATTATAAATATTATTAATTTAAGGTGTATATTTTTTTAATATATCTTTGTGTGTGTGTATTTACACCTCATTTAAATTATTTATATTTTTAAATGATTATTTTTAATTATTATTAACATTTATAATAAATGTATATTATTATTATCATTATTTTAAATTGCAATGAAATATATAGGATTATAAGTAAAAGCAAAGTGATGTGTATCTTCATTCTGGGCAGTTTGGAAAAAAAGGGGGTTAAAAAGGGAAAAATAAAAAAGCAAGCCTCAGAAATGCTAAAGAATGAGAAACAGCACAGAAAATGTTCAATGCAGGTAGAAAAAAGTAGTTTCTCTTCGCAAGTAATGTGATCTAACACTCTGCAGCAGTGTTGCTGTGCATTATTCAAAAGGAACAGGTCAGCTTTGATTGACAGGCATCTGTACATCGGTCTGAAGTTTATGCTCATGGTGCTCTCTGGTGTACAATTCTCAGACCTTACATTTGGGATTTATCTCATTTATATTTACAATAGTTTTTTTTTTCACAAGTAAAACAAACACATATTATAACTTAAAATGAAGAAGAAATTTTTATAATGTTCTGTTCTATTTAAAACTTGTATTTGTTGTAAGCTGATCGTTTACAGTGATAAAGTTGTATTTTGTTCCACTTTTACTGAGAAACTTAAAATACATAGCAGCATCATTTGAGCCATATGTGATGGCTTAATATAAATAGGCTATATTAGACTAGTATCATGCCACAGGCTCTCTTTCTTTTAATAATGAAGGGCCAAAATTCACATGACTTGCTCTCTTGTTTGTGCATATGAATAAAGACAACAAAACCAAAGCATTATTGCCATTTTAGGATTTAGCGGATGCTCATTATTAGGTTGCATATTAAAATTAAATTGTGTCCAAACCTTTGACCAGTACAGTGGCTATCAGAACTTGCTAAATCTAGCAAGCACATACCTCATAAATTATCAATGAACAGTGCTAACTAAATATATAGATTTGCTGGCTAGCCAGCTACTGTATAAACACTTTTATGTTTTATTATAAATAACACCTTGGTATTGGTCCCATGTACGTATTTAGAATATCAATGCATTTAGAGTATCAAAACTTATATGTAGCCTTTGGGCTCGAATACAGCAAGTGTGGCGCTGAGCAAATGCAGGGGAATCCCTCTTTTAGGCGATCAGAGGGGATTGTGTGTGGGGTAAGGTCTTTTTTAGATTTACTTTCTTAATGTTCAGTCAGTTTATTTGTACAATTTTACAATTTTAACAGCCTAATTTAGTTGCCCAGCATATTGCACACCGCACAATAATGTTTAGATTTTTTAAGTAATTACATTTACATTTTGATATTTTGTGTGCCTGATTTAAGGGGGCGTGACCTTAACCAAGATTATGCTGCAGTCCTACTCATTATACACCCCTTTATTTCTGCAGCAAATTAAATAATTTTTTTGTCTTACTCCCAAATAAGTATGACTGAATGACGCATATTTAATTTCTAATATAATAATCACATTATAATAATCACACACACACACACACACACACATATATATATATTAGTCTATCACAACGGCAAATTGTTGTTGTTTTTCTTCTCATGAACCTCAATTAATCTTATCATCCTGATTTTTTAAGTTTGCATCAAGTAGTTCTTAAAATCCTCTTACTGGAGAAAAAGAAAAATATTAATTATTATTGTTAATAATTATTTTAAATAATGATTCAATTAGCAAGGTTTATACTTTGAACAACTTGACACAAATTTTAAAACCAAACAATTTTGCATAATTACATGCAAGTAAGCCTAAGCCAACCCCTAATTCTAAGCCTAACCATATAGTAAGAATATGTTGTTTATTAATATTAAATAAATAATTCCACTGTAACAAGGACACCTTAAAATAAAGTGTGTGTGTGTGTGTGTGTGTACTAATGGCTATAACTAGACTGTCGTCTGCAGGCTGTCCTTGGGCCTGTATGATGACAGCAGCTTTGAAAAAGAGCTTTCGAGCCGGCGACGGCCGGACAGGCTTAAGAACTTACATACACGAGCAGCAAAGCAGTCTTGCCAACATTGTTTAGCAAAGCATGATACTGGTTTCCTGGAGAGTGTCATCGGGGAGACTAGAGCACACCGCTCCATCCTTGCACGTTCACACACACACACACACACGCAGTGGCCTTTCCTTCCTCGGCTAAATTTAGTGGCCGTTGCACCTCGGAGACAAACACACTCAAGGAGGCTGCTGTTGAATGGAATCTCATGACATCACAGGAAGAGAGAGGGTGGGGGGGAGGGGCCTCGTGGCTGAATAACAGACATGTCATCACCCTGTTAGCATTTCAGATGACATCAGCAGCAGCTCAGCAGTCGCAACTTTCATCTCGAAGCGACTTTTGGTTGTAATTTCCAGTCTGATGTGTTCAGTTTGCAGGGTTGATTTACAAAAGTGCAGCAAAACTTGATGATTTCATCAGGAGTGGAAAGCGTAAATCAGTTTTTTTTTCACCATTCCAGCTGAGAGAGCAGGTTAAACTTCGGGCAAAGTGACAAAAACACAACTCCCACAGCATAAACTGTGACTGAAACCCGGACGAACAAAGTCGTTTCTGCTGCAGAGCGCATCGGATGAGCTTGCGCTGTTCCTCGTGTCCTAATTCCTGTATTCAGGAAGAGGCTAAGACCGGGAGTGCTGATCTGGCACCGGGTCCGCCGTGTCCCTGATGATCTAGATCGCTGTGAAGAGAAAAATAAAACAGGCCTCCTATTTTGAGATGCTCTGTGAATGCAGCTCAATATCTCTCTCTTCGACACCTCCATCCACCTCCACATATGCACCGCGGGGCCTGTGTTCTCACTCTCTCTCTGCATAATAAGATTAAGCAGTGGTTTCCTGACATTGTGGATCTGATGGCGAGTGGGCGTCGAATCTCGGCTAGGCGTCGGGCCTGCGTGGGGTCTGCGTGGGTCGTTTGGGGATGTGCTGCACTGGCAGGAAATTGTTTAAAAAGGAATTATAAAACCCAAGCAGTTTCCCTGCCAACTCTCTGCCACCCTCCATCCTTAGAGACAACAAAAAGAGGCAGAGAGCAGGAAGTTAGTTAGGGGCCCATCCCTGTAGAGGGAGATTCACAGAGGGAATCTATTACTGGGATCGTGAACTTTGACAGCAGCTGATAAAAGTGAAGGTGATGTTGAATGAGATGTTTACTGAGGGCCTTCACAAAGTCAGTGAATAATGTGCTTCTGGGTGACTCTGTCTCCTTATTTGTGCTGAGATGCTCTCTTCTGATTGGCTCTGTTTCCTCTCTACAGATCGACTTGGAGCCCGAAGGCAAAGTGTACGTCGTCATCGATCTGACAGGATCCTCCAGTGAAGGTGAGACTCTAGAGTCCACAGCAAATTAGCACAAGAAGAAAACTGTTGCAAAGACAGATGTAGTGGGTGTGATGTGAGCTGTATACAACTTTTATACATGCAAAAGCTCTGCATCAGTAAGATCTTTTTTTTAAGCAGGGATACATTTAATTGATCAAAATCAGTAAAGGCATTTATAGTGTCGCAAAAGAATTGAGTTAATAAATGTTAGTAAATAGTAAATAAATGAATAAATGTTTTTTTTTTTACTTTCTATTCAGCAAAAATCTTTTTAAAAAATACTGCATTTTGTACAAAACAAAATCTGCATGAGGACCACATTCTACATACCTAATCTAAACTTAAGAACTACCTTACTAAATATTAATAAGCTGCAAATTAGGAGTTTGTTCAGGCAAAAGTCACAGTTGAGGATTGTTAATAGCTTAAATTGGAGCTTAAAATAAAGTCTGATCGAAAAAATCTCACCGATTACAAATGTTGGGGGTGTCCATGTTTATGTAAATTCAAACATTTTATGTTAAACCAAATGTTATTTTTCATTTGCCATTTTAATCAGTCTAAATCTTTGGAAAAGATAAGTAGAAAAACTGTCACTAAAACAAAAAATAAATAAGTAAATAAATGTAATAATGGTGTTGTGCAATCCCTATACAGTAATGATCAGAAGACTAGTTTGTCTGTCCTCATGGTGGGCGTTTGATAGATTCATGAAATCCTCTCGTTTTTTGTGATACATCATTAGTGCATTAGAAAGGCCTGCGCCAAGATACTTATGAGTGAGAGGAAGTGTGTGTGTGTGTGTGTGGAAAGCAGCAGTGTCCATTAGGGAAATCCCACTCTTTAATGCTTCTGTGTGTGTACGGGGGCTGAAGCTGTTCTTTCCTGGGTGTGTGTCGAGTTTATGTTCTGAGAGCCCACTCACAGACCTGAGGCTGGTGCTGGGAGATACCTGTCTTCAGCTGAGCTTAACTAATGATGCGGATTCCCCTCTCAGGTTATAACTGACTGGACGCATCAGCGAAGATGATTGACAATTCAATCAAAATTCAGACAATAGAGACAAAATTCAGGCACAGTTCTTTCAAAAATTAAAAATCATCTACTCATACCATCCCAAAACTATATGTGTTTTTATTTTATTGAGCAATTGCGGCTGTTGAATTTCATCAGTGGTTGTTTCAAGGTTTGTCATTGGTGACATCAAAAGCATATAAGATGCTTAAGTCATGTTCGTATTGCCTCTAGGCTTCTATTTCTAGTCAGACATAACATTTTACCAATTTTTCTGTCTCTACATTCCTACAGCCGGTGTTCTGACGATTTTTCTACCCGGGCTTACTGTGCAACGTCAATATTGCATTCTTTTTTTCTCACACTGAAGAATATGGGGTTATTTTTGTGTCTTTATTATTAAAAAAAAAAATCCTGTGTTTGAGAGTAAAACTTAATTATTTTGTAATTAAAAAATAAAAGTTTGCAAAAAAAGTCTTCTTAAATCTCAAAAATAAAGAAATTGATAACA